>NQII01004649.1:165640-189965 GCA_002778355.1 Clitarchus hookeri
CCCTTCGCCACAAAAAAAAAACCTCACAGTAACATGAAACTGTCCTCTGAATGTTTGAAAACTGTAATGAGATACTGGTTTTATTTGATTAATTTAATATTGTTTCCTAAAATTACCAGACACTGCGACCTGCACCTGCACATGCACACAAGCACACAATAGGAGAGAGACTCCCTACCCCCACCATTTTCTCTCTTAAACTGATAGTCTATAGTATATTCGCGGTTTATTTACACCCTTTGAAACAAACCTTTGAAAAATCTCCCCATGTACATGTTTGGTTGGTTACTAAATATATCACTATCACATGTGTTTTATACTTATATTAACATAAAAGCATCTCGTTTTGATTAAATTTAACATTTACTTATAATTTATTTATAAATTATAATGTTTTATTTTCAACCAACCTGAATAAAAATAAAGAGAAATACGTGTGTTGGTAATGGCTAGAAAGAAATAGTTCCCATGAAAAATGTTATATAACTGAGTGCGCAAGAATGCGGAGGAGCGTCGTCCCTTTGGTGTGATTTTCTAGCTTTGTTTGCATGAGGCGGATAAATATCCTGGAAGTAGAACTTTAGCAGGGCTTCAGAAAAGTTAGAGGTAACAGCGGGTGGACTCCAGATCCGCTCCAGGTTGTAGTGGCCACATCGTGAGCACATGCATGTAGCTCCAAGGCTCTGTTCGGTGAATCACTCGAGACTGACGGGACTTGGTGACAAAAGAGACTGATATCACTGTAAGGTTAACAAGCTTGACCGTAGTGACGGTCACGTGGAGGGGAATGTTTTCCTAGAGGCTCAAAGTAGTAATACCGGACTGTTCATAAGAAATTAGGCTCTGAAAGTTGTCTCCTGTGATACCTTGGAGGATCAGGTAGACGAGGGGAGGAGGTGCGGAGAGTCGGATGTATTCCGGAAAACATGTAGTGAAAGATAACAATAATTCCCGCCATGTGAGGGCCTAACTGGCCGCCTGTTACAGGCAGTTTATCTGGAGAGAAACTTGGGGCCCGGGCGTAACGTGGCGTGTCTTATCTCGTCTGCGATGAACCGGCGCGGCGGTCTGAATAATGCGCGGTAATAAGATCCGCGCGAGCCAGTTCTGCTTCGTGGGGGCGTCCACAGGGCCGTGGAATGAGATAAAGGCGACCGCCCTCAAAGGACTCGTGCGCGAGTTACTGCCGGCCAGATAAAGCAAGTCCCTTTGTGCGCAGCTGAGATCCCCCTCAGCCAGCCGCGCACAAGTCCGTGATATTTAACAGTCAGTTGATCATATCGCGGCGAAGAAAACGGAGAGCGGCAAGAATGTCTTGGGAACTTGAGCATTTGCGCAGGGATTTATTACTGGCATGCTCACTAATTTCCACCGTTAAAGGAGCCTCGCTACACACTAAATCTGAATCAGTGAGAATTTCACCGTTTAAATCAGTCCACGGCACCTTACTTATTCAGCAGTCACTTCAGTCAATTTAACCGATGAATTGGTGGGGAAATGCCTGTTTTCCTTCACTTACTGATTCAATGACGTTTTCCACTGATTTATCAACCATTCCATTCGCTGTTTTTCAGTTATGTGTTTTTTGACTGATGGATTAGTCCAGCAATGTGAATTAAATTAAATAAAAATGCATAAACTAATAAAACCATAAAAAATATATATTTTAATGTGAGTTTAGTTTTATATAATTCCGTTTTACGAGGCAATATGAACATTCAGTCTTTTTTGTAATGATTCGACTAAACTCAGTATTTAATTCGACGTACGCAGTTGGCTGTCACTTATTGAATAAGTGAAAGTGTTTCACTGAATCGACCAGTGGTTTTCGACCGATTCTAAGTGGAGATATTTTCACTGATTTGAGTAGCTAAATTTCACTGTGAATCAGTAGTTTTCCACTGATTCTGATTTACAGTGTAGATATCACAAGAGTCTCATTGTAAGCACTTGTGTCAACTATAATTTTAAAAAATACATAAAATATTTAAAAGTAAATATTTTTTCAGGGCAGAAATGAAAGTAGATATTTTGTTGTCCTTCCACAAATTTGGTTATTGAAACACAAATACGGTCATTGAAAAGTGTCAAAGTTAGCAAAAATGTATATAAGTAGCTCTCTGCTTACGATATTAATTCGTCTGTAAAACAGTGTTTTCAACTGAAGCGACAATACTGTCTCTTTTCTCAACAGATTGCTGTATTAAAACCCTATGGTAACCGCGTAAGATTCTGAGGAAACAAAACGAAGATTGTTTACGCTATTTTACATAGTTGTCATTCTTGCTTATGGTCGGATGTGACGTTGAGACTTTCAGTATTATTTACTAGGGATTCTCCTTGAGGCGGTCACCCTTCTGGCGCTTCAACTGCGTTGCAGCATGTTTGAAATACTGGTTTTTTGACGAAACTATTAAACGTGTCCCCAGTTGTTTACAAACAGAAAAAAAAACACCCACACGAGGAAGGAATGATTCTTTAAAATTATCACGCTTGCTACAAATATTATTTTGGAGTCATCCTACATTGTTAAAAAAAAGGTTTTTTTTAAGGCTGCCGTAACTTAAAAGATACTATCCGGACAGAAGTGAAACTACTGTTACGAGGACAGAAGTGAAACTACTGTTACGAGCTTGAGGCTACGCATCCCACGCGAGCGAGTGGAAGTGAAGGACAGCAGTTATATGATAGCGGCGGCAGCAAGTCAAAGGATTGTTTAGAATGAACAGGCAAGCGATAGGCTGGTGGCCACGTATCTGTTACAAAAAGCGAGACGACATGATAATCCCTCTTTCGGTGCACGCTGCTGACCCTGGTTGTATTGATTTCTGCGTTTATCAGAAGAATGCTCTGGATTACGGACCTCGTTATCTCAGCGTGACACGGGGTGCGTTGAACCTTCCAGATGGTGCGGGTGAACGATGTAAAAAAGTGACAGGCCCCCGAGCCGAGGAGTTGACGAGTGAATTAGTGGCTGAGTTCCGAGCGACAGAAGACGAGCAGCGAAAGAAATGACCAGCGGAAGGGAAATCTGCTACTACAAGTATCAAGCAGTGAAGAGTGCGGGCTGAACTATTGGACTAGATGCGTGAGTGAAAGACATTACAAATGGTGGCAACAGAGAGACTGAACACGTATTAATAATGAGTATGAGGTAATTAACTGTAACCAAACAGAGACAATTAAGAAGGACGTTAATTAGAGTTGAAATATACTACTTTAAATATTGCGCTCAGTGTTAAATAAAAATAGTAATAGTGGAGACAGATACTTTAATGATATAAATAATAGCTGTGTGAATAAATTAGAAATCAAATTTAGTTCTTTTATTTTTATTAAGACCTCCATTCCTCGCGAACTCAGATACGCCCCTCAGGCGTCCGTGTAACAAACACTACGATAGGAGTCTGTATTGAACTTTACTACAAACTTTCTCCGCTTAAATTTAAATAGGTACAACGCAACACGACGAGAATACTGCACGCCAGTTCAGAGCCCTGCGCGTTGTGGCGATGGGGCATTTGATGCGCGTGGCAGTGTCGCCTTTATTGCCCCCGTGCTTCTGGACCCGGAGCGCAAGAAATAGCTCCAGGTAGCGGGCTCCTCAAATGTATAGGATGCTACTGACGAACACAAACGCATGGTGGTTTCAAATAACTTACAAAAAATAATTTTGTAATACTCTTCTCAGTAAAAAAATCTAGACAAGAATTCACGGAAAACGATGAGTTTTAGGGCAATACAAAATTATTCAACCATTCCAGTTAATTCTGACGTGCTGTTTGATGATCCGTCGGTTGTTTATAGCCCGTCATTATAGAAACAATTATATTTTTCGCGTTACGAAATTAAACGTAAAATAATGATAGCGACCACAATTACTTATTGCCATTTACACATTCCCACTTGTCCATTTACACATGATTCAGAATATAAGTGTTCTATCTTAAATATTTTCTGTATTGTTTGCAATAAATAAGTGGCTCAGTACCACATTCAAAGTCGTGCATTGCCCTGATGAATCAGTTTAGGACCATAGGAAGTTCATGTGATTTCATGTCATCTTATATTTGAGTGTAAAATCGACTGCAGCAGTTTGTCGGATTAAAGAACTTTACAGTATTTATACACAATAAGAAGTAATGCCTTGCTCTTGAAACTGTAAAATAACTTGAATGTCTAGGCCCTACAGTAAAAATGTAGTCATTCTTCAAGTACATGGAAAAATTTACTCAGAAAATAAGTTATATCTATGAATTAAGTTAAGCGGTTGAATAAAATACGCACAGTGTAAGACCGGTTTTATTTATAAATCTTACTGTATTTAAGAAACGTATTTCCGTTTCATGGTACTCATTTTCTGCGTACGATTACGTTGTACACATTTAGATGAAATATCGTCATCAGAAAATAAAATCCCTGACACACTAATTAAGGGAAAGCATCCATGTTCAAATTACGCGAGCGGGTCTGCAGATTTACGACTTGGAACTTTGACCTTAACGCTAGCCTTGCTCAGGTCCAGATGTGCTACGTTAAATTTCTTCCGGTGTCGTTTGTGCAACATTCGCCCGTGGGAACTAAGAGCGCCTATTTTCTCTCGCTCTTGGCTGCACTAACAAGCAACGTGCGCACCGCAATGTTTGCCTTGCGTTTTAGGTGCGCAGTTAATGGTTACGAGCTCCTAGTTTCTACTGGAAATGAATTGATAAAGCTTGTTGCCGGTTCAAGGGTAACGGAAAACTTCTACGTACCCAAATTAATTTTTTTTCCTCTGAAGAGTATGTATCCTTCATACTGCTGTAGGAAAAAAAAATGCGTGGGCCTGATGACAATTGTCTTTATGTCAATCAAATATCGTCGTAAAATTGTAACAAATTTTAGAAATTTAGAAATTATGCGTAGAAATATAAATGAAAAAGAAATAGAAAGAGGCGGAAATAGACATTAAAAAAATTGAAACTGGGATATTTCATAAATAGAAAAGAAACATTAAAAATAAAACTAAAAAATAAAAATTATGAAATATTATAGTTTACAAAAGAAAATGTTATAAATTACAATATCATATGTTAGAAATGNTAAAAAATAAAAATTATGAAATATTATAGTTTACAAAAGAAAATGTTATAAATTACAATATCATATGTTAGAAATGTTCTGCTATTACGTCGATTATTACCTAAAATAGACATAAAATAAAAATAAATGAGTTTCATTTGTCACTTAATTAAACAGCACTCTTTAATATGACGATAAGATATTAAACTAATTTTTCATGACTCGCTGCCAGCTATGCTGTAGGCATGTTAGTCGGTTATTATGTTAAAATACAAGTTGTGTAGAGTCAATAAAGTTTCCGAAGGCTGATTTCAAAAACGCTTATTTAACTGCGAACCAATTATACCTCAATTTTGTCACGTTTTGCCACTTTAATAAATAATAACTGATAAATGACACNATTTAACTGCGAACCAATTATACCTCAATTTTGTCACGTTTTGCCACTTTAATAAATAATAACTGATAAATGACATACGACATGCTTTTAACGTCTATGTGAATACATAAATCCTAAAAATACTTTTAACAGTACGCTACTCGCTTATTGCGCCATGCATACACTCCACCGCAGTCGTTTCCTTTTCAGTTCTTCACATAACTCNACAGTACGCTACTCGCTTATTGCGCCATGCATACACTCCACCGCAGTCGTTTCCTTTTCAGTTCTTCACATAACTCCAAATCCATGGCTTTTTTTTTTTGCTGTTCAACTATATTTTTTACTATGCAAGACTTATAGAAAACATTGCCCACTGAAAACCTTCTACAACATATGTGTATTCTTTAAAAAATAACGTTATTTTTTACGTGATTACTTTGCGCGAATTTCTTCTTTAGACAAATAGGACCCAGGAAGTGAAATAATAAACTGTGAGAATTTTAAATCAGTATACAACCATAGTTACTCCGCTGAGTTTAATCGACGAGTTAAGTTAGCTACATATAGATTTGTATACACCAGAAGTAGGCATGGTTTCAAGCAATAGTTGATTAAATTATTACGCAATGTTTGTAATTGATACGTGATAAAGGCATTGTCATGGAATTTTGATCGTTTCAGGACTCTTAGAAATTTCCGACTCTGAGGCAAATTTAAACATTGGTACCTAATGCATCTATATGTTTTTTTTATTGTTACATTAATTACACCTTATTTTAAAATATTAATTGTGTCAATTTCGGACGAATACGTAAAAACCATCATTGAGGACTTTAACAAGGAACTTCCCGGTTGATGGAGCACATTGACACCTAAATTGCACACATTTATGTACTTCCATAAATACGTATGCACATATTGCTACATAATTGGCAAAACCGGGGGGAGGAAGATATATTTTCAAATAAGTAATTAAAGTCAACCATTGGTGCCGAATTCTTGTTTCCAGAAAAGAGAAAAAAAAGGGGGGGGGAAGTCTCTAATTTTCCTAGACGGTACCCATGTGTTAATTTAAATCATATCTCGCTCCCCTCTTCCCGGTTCCCTATCTCTGTCTCTCTCTCTCTCTCTCTCTCTCTCTCTNAAGATATATTTTCAAATAAGTAATTAAAGTCAACCATTGGTGCCGAATTCTTGTTTCCAGAAAAGAGAAAAAAAAAGGGGGGGGGAAGTCTCTAATTTTCCTAGACGGTACCCATGTGTTCATTTAAATCATATCTCGCTCCCCTCTTCCCGGTTCCCTATCTCTGTCTCTCTCTCTCTCTCTCTCTCTCTCTCTCTCTCTCTCATACTGTGCGTTGTATGTTTGAGCATGCGGTTATGCACTTACGCAACACTTATTTCATGTAAGCCAATGTTTTAAATATTAAAAAAATAATTTTTACTGGACTATTGCTGTTTTTAGTTATGTAAAAACTTGTAAACAATACATATTTTGAAAATAATGTGGCAAGCAGTCTACAATAAGTTATAAATACGCACTGCGTATTGAAGTTGTGATCGATTAATGTATCAATCCAGGGGGTCGGTTCCCCTGTTGGCTGAAAGGTGGAGGGCCGACCACCCTCCTCCCCCCTACCCGCCATTTCGACGCCTATGAAGGCAAATATAGCCTGTTCACGGTAAACTGAGCTAGAATGTATCATTACCAGGATTTGATGGATGGCACCGAAGACAGTCATTTTTACAAAGCTTGAAAAAAGACACAGAGTCTCCAAAATTAAGTATTCTTTAGGCCAACTAAGGTTTCTGTGTTAATACTGCACAAGAGAGGTGAAATGTCTGTGAATACGGCTTAGATGCCTTAATGTTAAACNCTAAGGTTTCTGTGTTAATACTGCACAAGAGAGGTGAAATGTCTGTGAATACGGCTTAGATGCCTTAATGTTAAATGCTACTTCTTTCATATGAAAGGACAAGTGGAGAGGTCGAGTAAATTTAGTGTAGGTGGCAAAACGATTATGCATAACGATCGCATATATAGTCTATTTGCGGTTTCTTCACATTTTTAAAATTGAACCTTTGAAAAACCGCCCCATGTATGACATGTTTGGTTTTTCCGTCAATATGCCATGTATCACAAGCGTTTTACACTTGTGTTAACATAAAAATACCTTATATTTGTTAAGTTAAACTTTTATTAATATTTTATCTATAAATTATAATATGTAATTTATAATTTATACTAATAAAACAGAGAGAAAATGGAGTATGTTGGTAATGGCTATGGACTATTCACTGTAAAATGAGCACATTTGAAAGCCCTCTCATTTGGAATAATAGTCTATAAGTATATTTTATTTTAGCCTTAGATATTAACTTCAGAGTGTAGTGGAATATACACACTGTGCTTATTATTTACATGGCAATAGCTATTTTAAAAGGTGATTAAAGGATAAAAAAAATTGCTGAAAGGAAAACGTAGCTAGGGCCTCAAAAGTGCTCACTTTACCGTGAACAGCCTACGGTAATAAATCGTTCTCATGAAAAATTATTATCAGACTGAGTGCGCGCGAATGCGGCGCGTTGTCCCTTTGGTGCAATTTTCTAGACTTGGTTAAGGTTTGTTTGCATGTGGGCGGAGAACTCGAGCAGGGCTTCAATACATTTGTAAGTAACCGTGAATGGCTATACACGCGTACTTCGTTCATCACTACTACTCGGCCCGCGTTTCCACTGCTGATTCCTCAGGTGGCACGCATCCGGCTGGCGCAGGCTGGACTATTTGACTAGATGCGTGAGTGAAAGACATTAAAAATGGTGGCAACAGAGGGACCGAACACGTGTTAATAATGAGTATGAGATAATTAACTGTAACCAAAACAGAGACGATTAAAAATGTCGTTAATTAGAGTTGAAATATCCTACTTTAAATATTGCGCTCAGTGTTAAATAAAAAGAGTAATAGTGGAGACAGATACTTTAATGATATAAATAATAGCTGTGCGAATACATTAGAAATCAAATTTAGTTATTTTATTTTTATTAACACCTCCATTCCTTGCGAACTCAGATACGCCTCTCAGGCGTCCATGTAACACCATTAACGCAAACTTTCACCACTTAAATTTAAACAGGTACAACGCAGCACGACAAACTCACGCGGCACACATACTCAGAGGTCTCCACGCGCTGAATTTTTCTCGCACCTCCTCTCAGAGNTTTTTTTTTTTTTTTTTTTTGTTACGAAGCGACAAATGAATGCCTCGACAGGCTGCCGCTCGATGGTTCTCGCGGCGTCCACTACCCACGCCTCTCGGAGCCTCGGTGTTCCACTTGCCGACAACAGCGTGTCTCGGAGTGAGAGCTCGTGAGCGGCGATGGGCTGCGAGCAAAGCGAGGAAAACGAGCAAGAGGGAGCGAGCAGCCGTGTGGAGCCGACTCAAGACAACTCGATGTACCGCTAACCTTCCCAAGCTCCCCTGAGCATTGTAATTGCTCGGAAGAAAGGAAGCAATTATTTCCGCACATCTCCTACGTAAACCTACGGAGACCTTCCAGAAACAATTCTAACGTCCCGCAGTAACGAAAAAGCTATGTTTTTTTTTGTATTCCACGTGTAATTCAATATATTGATTTTTCTGGCCCTTTCTCCGTTTTTCAGAGACAATGCAGTGGTTAGTGGTTTAATGGAGACCTGGGTTATGTATTATCACATGTTGGGTGCAAATAATGAAACAAGTGGTCACAATACATAACAAATGGTCTCTTGGTGTAACTGCCTATCTCGCATAGTATTCTAGATAATCACGCGTATTTGTGCAGGCAATGCTTAATTGTGAGTGTCCATTCATTACATTCCGGTGCATTCCACTACATGCTGTTACAATCCATTCCATTACACGTCATTTCATTACATTACGATTCATTATATGCCACTACATTCCATCACATAAAACTTACCACAACACATTTTATTGCACGCAATAGGGAGGCAGCCCATATTATTAGTATGGTGGGGATGGGTAACACATTCAATATCCACACATTCCTGATGACCATAGTTCAACATAATACTGTGCAAAATCCCAATATATTTACAGCAAGGCATATGGCATTAAATAAAGTGCATATTTGCCTTCCACATTAAACGCCCTCTACTGTCCGTACTTTTTTATGTGGACCATGGTTCGTATCATAATTCGTCTTCTTTTACCTCCGGGAATACTCTGCTGAAGTTCTGTCCCCGCGTTTTAGAAACACGCCCGCGTGTGTGTGTGTGTGTGTGTGTGTGAATGTTCACGAACAGTGCGGAAAACAGTTCAATTCTAGTTTAGCACGACTTGTTATTCTTCGAGATCAGGGTCAAGGTGCAAATTCTATATTCTGTGCGAGTTTTGCACGAATCTCGCACCATGTGAATTCTGCTGGATACAACAAACTATCGATCACACACGGTAAATACAGCTGCGCTTGTGCATATCGCGCAGATGCACGGGATAACAGTGCAAGAACTCTTTGACGTTCGGAGGGTATTAGTTTTAGTTATTGTTATGTGTAACTTGGCCTAAATATAAAAAAAGGGAATGCAGCCAGAACAAATATAAATAGCTCAAAGTGTCTTAGCAGAAGTATTTTTTAGAACAAGTGTCCGCGCACTACCTTTAAGTGATAATCAAGCACAGATTTGAAAGGGAAAAACTCAGAGGCTTGATCAACTGCAGGCTCCGTGAAAATGCACTACGATGATATTTAACTGTACGTAATAACCTAACATTTTTTGGTATTGGGAGATGTAGTAGGTATTAATTATTAAGACTGGTTACGAATGTATTTTGTGAAAAAAGCGTTATCATTATACAAGTAATTTAGGGACCTAAATGCACTCAAATTGCAGCATTTAGAACTAAACAAGCTTCAAATATTTCTAAAGGAGGCACATCCGGACCGCCGTTTCAGTGCTTGTTCTTGGTTGATCTACAACCCTTTCTCCTGGTTCTAGGAACGTAATTCGGACTTGATCGTTCCCCCACCCTCTAAAATTCTCTCGGGTCTTTACGTGAACTACAAGGCACACGCACGCATGTAGGCCTACACTGCGTGTGTAGCTGCAGCGTACAAATATAATACACGTTGTATCCGACCAAACTGCACAAAAGGTTTGATGTAATTTTTTATGGAAAACAAGACAAAATGATTAATCGAATTATAATCTAAAATTGTAACTGAAATTTTTACACGCACTTAAATTAAGAGATTTTGAAATGCACTTAGTTCAGAAAAATCATTAACTACGTGTTAAACAACGAATCCCAGTAAAAGGTTTTGTTGAAATACGTTGCTAAATGTGTGAACCCATTTTGTTGGTAACACCATCTTCATACTTTTAGTAAGATAGAGGGTGCCATAACGGTAATGTTCCATAGTGTGTGGCTGTAGGCTTTAATCGATTTATTGACAGGATTATTAATATTGATGTTCAAATTAACAAGAAAGGTGGCGACGTTGCAACACTCTCAGGCCAATGGTTCTTTTTGAAACAGCACTCGTTATTCAAGTCCACGGCTGTGTAATATCAAACAATGTCATTATGTCACGCCTGTTTTACTAACGACAGGGGGATAATGTAAGCAACCCAATGGTAATACATTTAACGACGCCTTTCAAGAAAACGCTGTGCTGTGATTTGTTATTTAATCTCACGTATATTTTAAACTAGACGTATTTCTAAACCTCTGTCATAATCACTTTAGGCTATAATTCGTTTTACATTTTATGTCCCTTTTGCCTAAAGAATGCCTCATGCATTTTGTCCTTTTGGGAAACACTTCTGAAATACAACATTAAAAAAATTCCTGCATATATATTTACGGATAAGTTTACCGACATGCTCACAGTTAAGCACTGTGAGCATGTCGGTAAACTTATCCATAAATACATATACACTACACAACCCACAATAGCACCATTATTTCGAGGCTAAATGTTTTGTTGATCTAGCAATAATATAATTAAATTGGGTTATTCTAGTTGGGGCACTAAGCAGCCCGGAACAACCCAATTTAATTCAAGGTTATTTTAACAACCGAAGTACTACTTTATTAGAAGTTGTCTGTTATTTTATTAGAAGTGCAGTCCCGTCACTTTCAAATACGTTCTCCAATATCAGCCAGAATTAATTATTTCATAACAAAATTGAGCAATAATATCAATTACAAAAATTACTATTAAATCATTCTNAGTCCCGTCACTTTCAAATACGTTCTCCAATATCAGCCAGAATTAATTATTTCATAACAAAATTGAGCAATAATATAAATTACAAAAATTACTATTAAATCATTTTTTACGCCTTATTTCTGAGCATGCATTTCAAGCAACAGTGACTGCATCTTTAATACAATGCAAACATAATTTATAACTTTTTATTTATTTTATTGTTAGAAACATAATGAATTTAACCTTGAAGTAAATGGTGCTATCGGGGGTTTCCGTAGTGCGTCTGGAACGCTGGAATTCCCCTAAGCGCTGAAATTACCTTAAGAGGCAGTGAGTTATGAAAATTAGTTCGATGTATTAACGTCGAATTAAAAGGGTAACGTTTAAATTTGTGGACGTGGAAATTATTAAATCTATTTTGTTTGTTTTAAGCAAACGAGAGAAAGAATTGGCATGTTAGTAGGCGCTATAACCTACTTTCATGAGAATATTAGTTTCTCTCGATTGACGCATGAATAAATGTGATCGGATCCGTAGCTAATAAGTTTCGTAGAAGCAATATGGGGGAGAGTGTGCATGCCAGCTGCGCAGTTAACATCTCTGTGTCGCAGATGAACGATAGTTTTTCCATTACAATTGTCAAAACCTAGTGGCTTACGCTCATGTCAGCACAGTTTTTCAAGATGCAAGCACACATATTTTCACCAAATTGTAAAGCAACTATGATTTAATCAAATTAGGTTAGAATTTCTTTTGTAAAAGCGCGAGTTTTTGTGAAGACAAATGCAAGCACTATTTGACCACGGAATTTTACATTTTTTATGGAAATTTACGAGCCAGTTTTGAAGACATTCACATAAGACGAAAATCTGTCAATCTCATTTTCAGTCAAAGGTTAATTTAATAAATGGCGGAGGCATACAAAATGATCAGTGAAGAGAGATAGTAAGCAGCATTTTCAAAAGTGCTCAACTAACCGCGAAAAGACTAATTAATACCTGTTATGTTAAGGACGTGTGTGTCATATTTAGATGTATAGTTGAGGCCACCATTTAGCTTCCACTGGTATAAAAGCAGGGGTTGAAAATAAGTCCAATCAAACTAATTTATGTTTAGTACAGCATATGTACGCGTTGTCTCAAATTAAAAACACTATGACATAGTATCTGAAATATTTCTTCCCCCATGTTCCTTCGGTGATCGAATTTTACCTGCGGTAGGAGCAGGTAATCTCTCGTTTCAGAATAAGAATGAAATATAAACAGCTAAATACAATAATAAAGACTCGTGAAAAGTGTGATTTGAAGAGTATAAAGGGCGCAGAATATTTTTTCTTTCACCTGCCTACGCTTGAGACGCCAGTCCACTAACTTATTGACTGTGGTGGTACATATATAGGTTATAAATCAAGGTGCAATTTTATTTTAAAAAAAATTTAATCATCAAAAGTGCACATCTTTATTATATTTGCATCATAATTTACCATTTTTTTTGTCGATATACAGGATGGGGTGGGATTCAACCAACAAACTTTGGGAGGTGATTACTTATACAAAATCAAGTTCTAGCTAAACTGAATACTAAGGTAAATCTAAGCCTTTGGAAATTGAGATTTTGAACAATATTTTACAAAATATTGGAAACGAAGTGAAGTTAAATGAAAGTTCTCCTAACATTGTTTTACGTTATCGGAACCTTCCACCTAAGAGCAGAATCTCATTAATACCTTCCCCAGTAATGAAAATAACAGAAGTTGCCAGCATCTTACAGCAGACAATTATTTTACCGTCAGAGATTATGAACGTTTGATGCTGGTTTATTGTGTTGTATGACGTAATTAACGAAAATGTTCGTCTTGTTGCAGCCGTTTTCGTGTAAAAAACACACAAAGCCGCGGCTGCAGCGATACGGTGCCTGGCACGTAGGCAATACTACCTACACGCGTCTATGGTATGCTGTTGTGCCCACTGCACAGAAGACGGCGGAGGACATTTTTTTAACACTTATAAACAGCATGTAACACACATTAATAAGCTTACAGTACTGCAGCAGCCTGTTTGTTTATGGCGACAGTCAGTATGTGATCCCCTGCAGAAAGTGTTGGTATTGCCTACGTGCCAGGAACTGTATCGCTGACAACGGCATTTCTCGTGGGTTTTACACGGAAACGGTGAGTCCTTGGCAGCTGCAACAAGAGGACCATTTTTGTTTGTTAAATCGTACTGCTCACTCAATAAACCAGCATAAAANATGAGATTTTGCTCTTAGGTAGAAGATCCCGATAACGTAAAACAATGTTCGGAGAATTGTAACTTGACTTTCCGTCGTTTCCGATATTTTGCAAAGACACCATTTAAACTCTCGATTTGCAAGTGCTTATAAGTCCCTAATATTCAATTTAGTTAGAAAGTGTTCTATTTATTTTTTATTTTAATTTGCGTAAGGAATTACCTCATGAAGATTTTCGGTTGAATCCCGCCCCACCTCTATGTGAATATGAACACGAAATATTAATTTGTTCACATGAACGTTAGTTCATTGTCATTTAAAATGAAATTTTAGAACAGCTCTGGTTGAACACGACTAGCCTATATTGCATGTCTTCACACACGTAGATTAGAGTTACTGAAATAATCATAACCGTACAAGATTTTGGTCAGTTCATTTCCTTTGTGAAATAAATGCATGAAAACTTGGTTAGCGGAAACTATTTATAACTTTTTAATTTTTCATAAATGGAAACATATTTCTTGATAATCTTTCAATGTGCAACGTCACATCACGTAATAAATAAATGTGATTTGTTGGCTACCGTTCAGTATTAAATCATGCTTTAAAAAATTTGGTCCAATTATTTTTAAAATGGGAGTGCTTGTGCCCAGTCTCTTATTTACTATTTTTTGGTTGTATTGTGGATATCGGACATGTTGTAATTTATAACCTCATACATTGGTTTTTAAATGTCAGTTCCCGAGGCCAGTACAAACTATTACATTTATCAACGCCAAAATCACCCCCGCCATTCTCCCTTCCCCATCCAATTGAATTTATTTCATCTTTGTATCGCTCTTCAGACAAGCTACTATCAAGTAAATAACACCTGCATTCGAATGACCGGCTCGATCGCAGTTACGAAAGAAATGGTAACACAATTTTCCACTAAAATTTTTTTTGTGGTAACCGCAAAAAAAAAAAAAACGTAGCCACGAGTCATTTGTGGTTGGCGCGTCATGGCTGCCGCTGCCCCGGAGGAAATTACGTCAAAACATGCGGGCTCGGAAAGTGAGTTGGGAACTGGTTTGGTACGTGTGCACCCAGAGAGAAGTGGACATGGAATATGAGTATATTTAAGCCGATTTGCAGCAAGCATCAATTTATTTCGAGTGGACGGAGCTAGAGCATTTCCTGGCAGCTTTTTGAATAATTTACCCAGGCCGTAAAAAAAAATACTGGATTTGGCTTGTCATTTTTTCCCGGCTACGTAGACGTCACTGTATATACACTGAAGAGCAAAAAAAAAAAATTGTATAGGCGTGCGTATGAAAATAACAGAGGCATGGAACCAATCAGAGTAACGCGATGCGATCGGCAGCTAGATCGGTTACTGCTGCTACAATGGCAGGTTATCAAGATTTAAGTGAGTTTGAACGTGGTGCTATAGTCGGCGCACGAGAGATGGGACATAGAATCTCCGAAGTAGCGATAAAATTTCGATTTTCGCGTACGAACATTTCACGAGTGTACCGTGAATATCGGGAATCCGGTAAAACATAAAATCTTCGACATCGCTGCGGTCGGAAAAAGATCGTGAACGAACGGGACAAACGACGACTGACGATAATCATTAAACGTTACAGACGTGCAACCCTTTCTCAAATTGGCGCAGATTNCTCGCGGGGGGCCCTACACGATATTAGGCAGGTGTACCAGTTTTTTTGGCTCTTGAGTGTAAGAAGTACGCACGACAGTGGAATATTCCATCATTATATCACTATACTTAAAAACAAAACAGCTTGCTTGTCTCCCCTAGTGGGCTAATAATATCTCATTGAGTTGTGTGTAAATGCTAGTATTAGTTGTGCACAACATTAATACACTATATTAAAAAAAAAATCGACAAATTTTTACTTAGCGTTCTTTACATGTTACACAATAACTATTGTTTTCATTGCCTTTTTTTTAATTGTTACTGTTTATTAACGTACCCACTGAAGAGTCTAGGAAACTTTCAAGAAGACAGTTTTTGTATGAATGCAACACCGTGAACATGTTAGTGGCACGTTTGTATTTAGAAGCCCGAGGAAAATTAGAGTAATTTGTCATTCTCCATCTAATCGTTAATTGATTTCAATGTAATGTCGTTGCTAAGAACGACATTTTCTTCACGAAACAGGCAAGGTTAAAATATTCCTCATGCCTGAACAACACCCAGACGGCACGTACACAATATGCAGAAAACTGCGCATGGAACGTGCTGAGGCCATCCTTATACATTCTGCTAAGAAGGCGGTTTCAATTGTAAATTACACGTGTATCGCCTCAACAGACACTGATGTGTGAGTGGATTATGTCGGGGANATACTAGACAATACAATAGATATTTGCGTTACAGTTTTAAACATATAAATGTAATGTTTTGGAGGTTAAAATTTTGGGCGAATGTTTTACGGCCATCTCTTTAATGTAGAATACATAATCTATACAAAATCAGTTACTATTATTTTAAATTACTTAATTAAATGTACGTTATTCTAAGGTGACTTGAGAATTCAGCACCTAACTTTATTTCATTATACATTTTACAGTGGTGCTAGCCTCGAAAACCACTGTGGCTAGACGACTGTAAAACTCAGTATGGGATTTTCGATCTTAAGTTCAACACCTGATACAACCAGTAGAATTAAAATAATTGTGATAGAAGTAATTTTGCGTAAAATGTCTTGACTGGGAGTGAGTTTACCTGTTTCAAGTGTAGAGTATAGTGTAATGCCACAAAGAGTTTCTTTTCCTTTCTTCGATTTCTTTTTTTGCTTATAATTACCGTTCTGTCTAAGCGCGTAGACTTCGCTTTCGGGGACGTTACTACTGTCGACGGCATTTCGAAGTAAACTTCGTGTACAACTTTCTTTCGAAAGACTGCCGCCCGTGCAGCTTAAGCTGCTCAAGTTACAGGCGCGTGATACTATAAAAAAAAAGTAAGGTTTCACGTGAAAAGCTAAAGAAGCCGGGTTCCCCTGATCGCAGCAGGCTCCAGATCATCTGGAGGCCCACTCGATACTGGCGAATTTTTTCTATCATTCCGGATTTTTTTTTTGCTGGAACCATCGCCTGTTTCGCCTCTGCGCCACGTCGGCGTGAAGCATTGGCGGTCGCCGAGGACACTCCAGAGGTGACTGAACATTATCAACATCTGTGTCATAGGTAGAAACCTAAGAACTCGCGGGTTCAGTAACCTCTTTACTATACTTCATAGTCTTGGGTACTGCTCATTGGTTGCAAATTGATAATTGCTTACTCGTCACATGCTCCCCTCCACGGAATACTTAAGTGTCAGTAGCACTCACATATTTTCTGTGCAGACGTCGTTTGCTCGTTTACGCGTATCTCAGCAAATAAATGTCCTCGGAACAGGACCTTTTTGCCAGGAAAGATAAAAAAAAAANTTGCTCGTTTACGCGTATCTCAGCAAATAAATGTCCTCGGAACAGGACCTTTTTGCCAGGAAAGATAAAAAAAAAAAAAACAATTATCTAAGCCGACACAGTTTTGCTTTTATAATATTTAAGTTATTCAAAGAGAAAACATCGTTAAAATAGTTTTAAAAAATCGCAATTTTAGAGCTTCCTTGCGCAGTTTCCTNAAGTTATTCAAAGAGAAAACATCGTTAAAATAGTTTTAAAAAATCGCAATTTTAGAGCTTCCTTGCGCAGTTTCCTTAATAGGCAGGAGAAAAATAAAATCAGCCGTAGCTTAATCTATGGGATTTCATCACGTGTAATAAAATCACACTGTTACAGATTTCATTTGCAGAGGAAAGTGTAACAGTGGAAGCACAGCCTTGCGTGTAGGGGTGATGGGGCGCTGGGCGCGCGTGCTATTGTCGCCCGTATCGCCGTGCCTCAAAAAAATTTAAAAAAACCGGGGCAATGTAGTCTTAAGTAAAAGGCGAAACATGTGTGCCTTTGAAGGGAAACCAGAGCGTGACTAAGGCCGCGATCATAAAATGTGATCACACGATAGTCCATTCACGGTTAATTCCAACTTTTCTGAAGCCCTGCTGAAGTTGCGGGGTATTCCGCCGCCACATGCAAACAAAGCCTAATCAAGTTTAGAAAATTACGCCAAAGGGACAACGCACCGCATTCGTACGCACTAAAGTGTAATCATATTTTGCATAAGAACTATTTATTACTAGGCGTAACCAACACAATTATTCCCCCCCCCCAGTCTTTATTCATATTAATTATAAATGAAACATTATAATTTCCAGATAAAATATAAGCAAAAGTTGGAATCATCCAAAAATAAGGCACTTCTATATTAATACAAGTATAAAAAGCTTGTGATACGTGGCGTATTTAGGAAAGAACCAAAAACATCATAACTGGGATGATTTTTCAAAGGTTTGATTCAAAAAGTGTGAAGAAACAACGAATAGGCTATAAACGTGTTTACTGTTAACTCGTTCGGCAGCCATGTTTGAACATGTTTGCAAACGGAACCAGTTTTAGTGGTTACACCTCAATATGGCATGCAAACAAAAGGAAATCCAAACCGCGAAGACACCCTCCCATATTTACTTATAATCACTTCAAGCAATCACTGAGGTTCAGTATTTTATTAATATTCACACGACCTGCCTTATTTTTATCATAACAGTAAGTTATAGCGAACACTGCTTTTTCATCTGGCTTATTATTTATTTAAACGAATGCGGAAACCAATCTCAGCCATTTTAATTATTCTGTCTATATATTTCATAACAGCCAATGAGAGTGCAACACTGAAGAAATGTCGTTCCGGTGCACCTACTTACATAACCTGTTTACTTTGAACAAGAAGTGACTGCTATCGGAACAAGTCAGTGTAACAGCGTGCACTAAAAGACGACGAGATATGGTAGCGAGAAGTGTGAAGTATAATGGCCACAGTGAAATATATTTGTGCGTGCAGGTAGCCAGAAGGCGATGTCGGTGGACGATGTAGGTGGCGAGACACTGTAGTTCACCGCATTCCGGTAGGTAANGAAAGAACCAAAAACATCATAACTGGGATGATTTTTCAAAGGTTTGATTCAAAAAGTGTGAAGAAACAACGAATATGCTATAAACGTGTTTACTGTAAATTCGTTCGGTAGCCATGTTTGAACATGTTTGCAAACGGAACTAGTTTTAGTGGTTACACCTCAATATGGTATGCAAACAAAAGGAAATCCAAGCCGCGAAGACACCCTCCCATATTTACTTATAATCACTTCAAGCACTCACTGAGGTTGAGTATTTTATTAATATTCACACGACCTGCCTTATTTTTATCATAACAGTAAGTTATAGCGAACACTGCTTTTTCATCTGGCTTATTATTTATTTAAACGAATGCGGGAACCAATTTCAGCCATTTTAATTATTCTGTCTATATATTTCATAACAGCCAATGAGAGTGCAACACTGAAGAAATGTCGTTCTGGTGCACCTACTTACATAACCTGTTTACTTTGAACAAGAAGTGGCTGCTATCGGAGCAAGTTCGGAGCCAGTGTAACAGCGTGCACTAAAAGACGACGATATATGGTAGCGAGGAGTGTGAAGTATAATGGCCACGGTGAAATATATTTGTGCGCGCAGGTAGCCAGAAGGCGATGTCGGTGGACGATGTAGGTGGCGAGACACTGTAGTTCACCGCATTCCGGTAGGTAAGTATGTATTGGGCTGGATTTTACAGTGTTTTAGAATACTTCCAGCTGCGCGGCGCATGATCCTGTATTGTGGCGCGTGTTTATCATCGGCCGGCTCATGGTACTCCAGAAAGTTTCAAATAACGCGTGGTCCAATGTTCAGAATAACACAGGATGTTTTTTCATTTTTATACTGTCCCAAATGAGTTCGCGAATTATTCAGGTTTCTAATTATAGGTTCATAAGTTATTGCCNACAATGTTCAGAATAACACAAGATTTTTTTTTCATTTTTATACTGTCCCAAATGAGTTCGCGAATTATTCAGGTTTCTAATTATAGGTTCATAAGTTATTGCCATCCTTTGGACGAGTAATGTAATTATGAAACCGCCGCTTCATGCCATCGTTTGTGGACACTGTTTTTGTCGTCGGTGTTCATAAAATATTTAGAAAAACAAAGGAAGAATAGATACGCAATATCCGCAACTAAAGTGAGAGTTACGCCACGTCTGTCTTGACGTGTCTACATTAAGGCATTGACTATGTAGAGATGGATTGTGCTCCAACTTGGCCGTATTTATAAATCTTTTAAGTCATCACCAAGTATAATCCGTTGTTCATTGATCCTAAAAGAAGTTTGCCGACCATTACGTTACTGGGATGTCCTGTGACACTTCGAAAAATCAATTAAAATTATTTGTTCCGTTATGGGTGTTTATGGGAGAGGTGGCGCTTCCCTGATGACTGTATTATCAGTTTCACATCACAGGGAAACCATCACTGTCTGGTTAAAACTATATTAAACAATATGAATGGAACTCAAAAGAAATAAATTTATAAGAAAAATATCAATATCCTCGCCCATTAAATTCAAAATGTACAATTGTCTGGATCTTCAACACTTGCTATCTAAATCCGATTCAAAGAACTCATACTTGTGCTATGCGTACTACGACCACCAACAAATGTAGGAATAATGCAGAACAGCAAATAGAGACGATGAGGGTGAAGCGAGGTAAGTATGGAGCAGCACCGGAGTGCAAGGGCGGAGGAAACGGGAGATCCCCGAGAAAGCCCGCCGACCAGCTGCATCGTCCGGCACGATTCCCACGTGCGGAAATCCGGGAGTGGCCCCACCGGGAATCGAACCAGGTCGGCCTAGATGGAAGGCGAGTAGTCTTACCATTACACTACCGCGGCCCCATGGAGTGGAGTGGAGAGGTTTGGGTGGCTTTTAACCTCGAGGCGTTGAGAGCTGAGAAGAGGAAGGAAAGCTAATAGTTGATCCACTGCTTTCTTAGTTCTCCCAATTTTTGTGTCTTTCCTGGAAAACACATTTTCCTCGAGATGTAATGCCCATAGGAGAAGAAATCAGCAAATTGTTAGAAATTATCATTTTTCAAAGGGTAAATACTGTAAATCTTGAGTTTTTATAAACCATACATTTTTTTAAATCGTAAAATGTGTGTGTGTGTTTGCGCGCGCGTGATATGTAAAGAATAATCCAAATTATTAAGGTATGTGTGATAAGAAAAAATCCAAGTTATCTAGTTGAAATTTATTTGTCAAAATTCAAGTTTTTTTCACTTACGTAAATGTTGTTAAGTGCTAATGTATGCCTATACCTATATCGCAACACAAGCCTACTAAAATTAAACACCCCGATAGTTGGTTACCCATCGCTATTTTTAGCGACAATAGAGCCCGTAAAATTTCTGTATGTATATATAAAAATATATATAATTTGTAGGATGGCATGTCTTCGTATTAACATATTTAATTGCTTTTATGAACTTGTATATCAACATTATTTTCATTCATTTAATGAAACAGTTCTGTAGGACCTGTGAAAATCCAGAGAGAGAGTTAGACTCTGTGACGCATCGTATGGTAAAAACCTTGTCGTAAACGGCCTATCGCTTGCATAAAATACAGATGGAATAATTGTATGAAATGTGTGACGGAAGCTGGCGTGAGTATCCCTGACTGAGTACGATTCAGTACGAAAAGACGCTCACGAGTTCGGTTCCCTTTTCATGTAAGGTCACGCTTCGCTTCCGTGCGTATCCGGGATCGATTAGATTGTAGTGGAACTGGCAGTAATTTATAGAAGGCTACCACAATGCTAACATACTATTAGCAGTTATGTCGATCCAGTTAGGATTTATAACGCATAAAACGAATAGGAAAAATGTGGATTTAAGGGACATTGAAAGGGGACAGCAGCACTCTATAAAAGTCCGCGCTACAGGATTGTCCTCACAACCTAAACGAGAATCTTCTTTCGACTGTTGTGACTGTCAAAAGGGAAGACTTGGCTAAGTGAGACTAATTATAATAATTTATTTATTCCTAGTACTTCCTTTTAGAAGAAATAGTCACCTTCAAAATGCGAACATACACTGAGGAGGAAAACAAAAAAAAAAGAGATGTTTGAACTAAAATGGTTGGTTAAATACGCGTAGAGTATTGTACAGTTGATATTAACCAGTATGTTGTTGACCGAACAAAATTTTTTGTGAATCGAAATTGATATTGTTCTGCCAACATAAGCAATAAGTTAAAGTGCTTTCATCGTTTCGTTGAGATAGCAAAATCTGTTTTCAATGAAATAGCTTGATTTAAATGACTGTTTACAGCTGGTTGACATTTTCCCAAACAATTATTTAGTTAGGTCAAACAAATAAGCCTCTTTGTGTATGTGCAACTACACTAACTACACTGCTAGCATTATTTCCTAATTATGTATGGTTGTCTGTACTGTTTATGAAAATTCGTGGGAAACACGGGAAATTATACTTTTCGTAGAAGAAATAGGAAAGAAGTTTCTTAAAATAAATTATCGGAATTCTGAGAAAGTAAACATGCACTTGTAAACTTCCTGCGTCACTTTAATTGTGAGTAGTAGCGTATACGCGCTTGGCCAGATGGAATTTCAAACCGTACAGGAAGGCTGAGAGTCACCGAACCACGTATCAGTGTTATTATCTGGCATAAACATATGCCCTCAACAGAAATGGAGCACTAAACCTCATCGTACCTCACACGCCATGTAAATAGGCACGCACATATCCGCGTCTCGACGTCGATTACGCCATATTCACACTGCGGGGTTACAATTGTATGGTTTAAATATCCGCAACTGAAATTTCAGTGACTGGCACAAGAGCGCAGAATATCAAGATTTATGTTCTTTCGTTCATGATTTTTTTTTTCGTTTAGAAACGCTGATAATAAAGTGATATACGGAATAGTATTACATCTTCTGTATAATTGATGAGTTTCAACATTTATAGATTGAATTATTTTATATAATACGCAATTTTCGCATTTGTTCAGCGCCTTATAATTTATAATTCATTAGATAATTCACTCGGCAAGATTACTTGATAGATATTATTCAAATCTTCACCCTGCACACTTATAACTTTCAGCTGTTCAAATCTCCTTGAATAGAGTTAGCACTGCCTTCCTTTGTCCCCGTTGATTTTGCTACCACTTTACATACAATTTTGTAGTTCCTTTCTATCGAGTGTGGTATTAACGGCGTCTATGCCGGTTCCTCGCCGTCTACCCACAGCACCTTGGGTAGCTGGTTATTAAGTACGGAAGTTAACCACGGCTCCAATTGCGATCGTGTTTGCCGGAATTCAGTAATGATGCGAAGCTCGCGCCTTGTATTTATAACTTCATGTAACGTCAGGCACGTGAGCCCAGCCCTTAGAAGAACTCAGGTCCCACCCTCACCTCGGATCTCCGACTTCTTCCTTTGTAGTTTAGGGTAGCTTAGGAAAACGCCTGTCTTGTACTGAATCGAAATAGGAAATTTTATTCTTGCTGGTGTTTTACGATGCTTGCGTTCTAAGTTTTTGGTGTTTATGCGCGAAAACGTGCACAAAAGACGTAAGTTTTTTTTTTTCGTTTTGGGGCACCTCTTGTCTCAAGACAGCGAATGATCGGATATCAGTGCATCGGAGGAATCATTACATAGTTAAACTTAAAGTCTAAATGGAAATATAAGAATGTGATAAAAACAATCAGGCCACTGTAACAATGCGAACTGTATCCAAGGTTCAAACCAAAGCTACATATTTATATCAAGCATTGTATTATTTAATTCATCATCAACTTCAAACAGTTCTACATAGATAATTTCACTATAAAAATCACTATTAAAGGAATCTAAGCGAGAGGTGGACAAGCAACTGGTCGCGTGCACCATCAGCATTCGTCTGTTTCAGCACACAGGTTGGGGTAGCGTTATTACCGACGGGGCCCTTATGCCACAGGGCGAGGGGCGAGCCTAGATTCGTGTGGAGCCTCCTCAAGAAAGTTGCCCACCCTCCTGCAGCATTAAGCGTGTATGACTAATATTGGGCATTCGGCCCCTTCCATTTCCAATCTCCGGATGCCCTGAGGGTGTCCGGTGGAGGGATGGCTAGCGCGGGGGGTATAAGGCGGTATTAACTATTTAGGTATCGGCCGTTTCATTTCCCCGACAATCTGGACGGTCTTGTTTATTATTTATTGGGCGTGCGTCACCCGCTCGGTACGTGTCCGGGGTGCTTAGAGGTCTGCTGCTCCCCTCCCTGCTCATTAGAGGCGAGGTTGCTAGTCTAGTACAAGGGGGGGGGGAAATCAAATCTCACACCCCCCGGGCGTCAACGCGTAGGTAAACTGGCTGCGAGCCCGTCATCCCCTTGAGGGGGAGTGAGGTAGGTCAGCAAATCACATTTCACAGCTTCCCGAGCGGTCCTCTGCTACGTGC
>NQII01004650.1:0-69752 GCA_002778355.1 Clitarchus hookeri
GCATGCACACTGCAGCATGTACACTGCAGCATGTACACTGCAGCATGTACACTGCAGCATGTACACTGCAGCATGAACACTGCAGCATGCACACTGCAGCATGTACACACTTCTCACAGGCTGGTTACTTCCGCAGGTAGACTTCGTGACCAAGACTGTATNACACTGCAGCATGCACACTGCAGCATGTACACACTTCTCACAGGCTGGTTACTTCCGCAGGTAGACTTCGTGACCAAGACTGTATTCATCTATGTTTATTGTTGACCCATACGTCTCCAGTACTGGCAGTAGTTATGGGGACAACTGTACACAGGTACTGACTGTTCCCAAAATGAAACCGTTCCATTTCCATTTCTCTTTGTATTACGGATTCGCTAACGATACTCGTAGAAGTTTAATGGAAAATATATATTCTCCAGGCGCAAAGCACCATTGCAAGGTATTCTGTATTGATGTACTATATGTCGGGCGTCATGTCTCGTCGACAGCAAGGTCATTATAAACGGAGCAAGTTGCTCAAAGAAGCAGGAGGGGGGAAGGAATTGGCCTTGACCTGTAGTAAGGGACAATATTTGCATTCTCCTCGAGTGATGCCGGTAAATCACAGAAAACCGAGATGAGTATGAGTGGACCGCCAATCGAAACCAGCTGCTCCAGAATGTGGTTTACTGTGTTACCACTACAGCATCCCGCTCGCCATTGTCGGCGATGAGAACAAATCTCCGCTAGAGTGTTCCCTTGCCATCATTACTCGCATCCATTAGGTCAGCGGAATTGTAACATGGTAGAGTGGCGTGCAGAGGTTTGGACGGCCCTTGACATCGAGGTCTCGAGAGCCAATGAGGGTGAAGCAAGGTAAATATGGAGCTGCACCGGAATGAAATGGTAGGGGAAACAGAAGATCTCTGAGAAAACCAGCCTACATGCGGCATCGGTCGGCACGATTTCCACATGCGAATATCCCGGCGGTGACCTCGCCGGAAATCGAACACGGGACGCCCTGGTGGGGGGCAGGTAGTCTATCTACTACACCACCGCGGTCTCCTATAATATGGTAGCACTTGTGTTCAATTTCGTTCCTGCGAGAAGCACCAAAATTATATTTGAGAAGGAAAATACGGCACAGCGTGTAGTTGCAATAATTTACTCTTTCTTAAGGCGTAACAACTTCTTACTTTTGCCCTGGCGAGCCAGATAGACTGATATTGTCACCTACTAGCAACTCATGGGAGTCATTCAAACAAACGCGTTCACCTCATGACAATAAGCAAGGAAACGGCCATAAACTCTACACTCGAGTGAACGACGCCTGGGTTGTTAACCTCTGGACGGTACTTAGTCATTATTCACGCAGAAGCAGACTACTTGTCGTCTTCTGCGCATGCGTCAAACATTGGCACATGATTTGCTTAATTAACTATCAAAATCATGCGTTCAAACCAAGGGATGTATGTTTAATTTTTTTTAAACAGACTTATGCTTTGATAAAAAATATTTAGTGTACCTCGAAAATATTCTATAACAGAAGGAAGTGTTCAGAAATACGTATTTGTTAAAGTAATTAATTGACCTTAGTTGAAGCCACGTGTGTTACAGATCTACAAAACAGGCCGCGGTGGTGTAGTGGTTAGACTAATAGTCTCCCATCAATGCGAACCGAGTTCGATTCCCGGCCAGGTCGCTCCCGGATTTTCGCATGTGGGAATCGTGCCGGACAATGCCGCTGGTCGGCGGGTTTCCTCGGGGATCTCCAGTTTCTCCCGCCCTTGCATTCTGGCATTGCTCTATACTCACCTCACTTCACCCTCATCGGCCCCAATACCTCAATGTTAAGAACAGCCCAAATCTTCCCACTACACTACATATGTATAGAGGCCGTAAAGCATGGTGAGAGTCAGATAGTTACTGCCCTAATAGCATGCGCTCCATTCCCTGTATCTCTTCTGAGTTTCGTACGATCATGTGAGTAGAGAAACTTGTTGAAGCCAGAGGCGAATATAGGAATCACAACATCATTCTGCAAACCGTGTACGCATGGGCACACATGGCAGTAATATTTCCAATGTTAATGAATCAAACATACTCTGTGAAATTGATAGCAAATCTCACTTCTTTCAAACTGTTGTTATTTTGTTGGACGGCAGTGAACTGTACGAGCGATCTCGATGAGGTCGAATGGAGTTTTCGTATATCGGAAAACACAAGGAAAAGAATTTTTAATTTCCGTACTACGTCAAACGTTCATGCTTCGAAAAACCTATACTATAAAAAAAACGTGCAGTATACACAAAAGATTAAAAAGAGGCAGCTCTTATCTTGTATTACTCTCTACAACGAAACTCGGTTCACAGGCCATAAAAGCTCCAGGGCAGAAATGCGACATTGTTATATCAGAAGCTCTCTTAGTAAAATGTGATCAGAAAATTCAATGTTTAGAGAAATATGGAGTGTTTCCCAGAGACATGAGCCAGCTATATGTTTGTCACAAATAAAAGGGAGGGCAAAAGAAAGAAATTGAAAGTGGTTAGTTATACAAATTAGAAATAAAAATGAGTCTATATATGAAAAAGGGCATCACAATTTATGATAAAAATTATGTACATATGTTCAGGAGGAATGTCATAGCAATGCATTTAAAAACATCATCCACGCGGAACTCAATAATGGCGGGCAGTGTTTTTTGTCTCTAGACGGACATTAAAGTGCATTCCTTTAAACAATCGTATATCCGCCATTTCCTTTATTTAAACTGTAGTTCTGGCGGTGTTGAAAATTTTGTTTGTTCGTTTAAAAAAAAAATAATGCTTATAAATTTAACATATGCGCAATCAGAATTAATAACAAATAACGATAATATTTTTTTACAACACAGGAATAACTTTTTAATAATACAATTTTGTATATACGTATTTGCACGATCTTAAATCCCATTTGAGTTCTTAAATAATTTAAACAAAATACGTTTTAATTTTTTGTGATTTTTCAAGTGCCTAAGTGATAAGTTAGTATCTTCTCACTTTTGAGTCTAAACTCTAATGGACCTGAAATTTCTTCGTCAGCGATTCACACGTGGATAATGACGCAAACAGTGCCACGTCATGGATTTTATCCACTTGTACACCCCGGCCTCATATCACTTCACCCATTCCTCAACAGACTGACAGGAAGTCACCTGTGTAACGTGACAAGTGTGAAGACGGGATTTTTTTTGTTTTTCGGAGAGGGTAAGTGGCGATGTTGAGTGTGATTATCGGTACAGTGGTTCAGCGAGGAATGCATTATTTGCGAGCTATAAGGGAATCGGATGTTTACCTACAGTTTTGTTACTGACACTGAACATATATTAGATCGAACTATCATTGAAGTAACAACCTTAAAGCAGAAAATGTCATAACACTATTAAAGGGAAGGGATGGGGATTCCGCTTTCACCTTAGCTACCCTCGCTTGCTATTAATGTGTCTGTCAGCTGGAAAAACGTTCGTGGTCAGCCAACATTTCTACAAAAAATATGCTCATAAGATACTGCATATGCATACTAATATGCTCATAAGACACTGCATATGCATACCAATATGCTCATAAGATACTGCATATGCATACCAATATGCTCATAAAATACTGCATATGCATACCAATGAAAATCACTTACTGCCTGTCCCAAATAACGGTAGTAATTTTTAAAAGCTATTTTTAACGTAATTTCATAAGCTATTCTTCCTGCCACCTTAGCATACAGCATCAACGATATATGTACATGGAACTAATGAATAGGCTGCCAGCCGACTTTATATAAATAGCCACTTTCTTTACAAAGCAACAAAACACACTATCAGAGAGATTTTGTTGCAGCTACTAAAGAAGATTTTTTGAAATGTTTTTGTTAATTCAACAAATCTGCTGTTGTTTCCAACATCGGTATCCTTTTATTTCAACCAAATAAATTATTTATAAATAATGTTTTGAGCGAGACAATTATTTTGTTGTTTCAACATCATGTTTATGTATTTAGTACACACAGATGTTATAAAAGTACGTTAAAATAATCGGCTTGGTCACCGTAAACATTATTAATATCATGGTAGATTCATATTTAAGTATATAGTTTTTAAGCGAAACAAGAACTTTTATACCGTTACTACAAAATTTGTTGCGGCAACAACTGGCATTTATTTAGTTGGCTGCTGGGTAATCGGCTCATTCGATTGTCTTCGTCTGAAAATACGGTTCAAGAGTTTGCTTGTAATTCAACTTAAAGTTAACAATCCCAATGAAACCATTTCAACGGGAAAGAAAAATTTTAAACTGCAAAACTTGAAAACATGTAGACGTACATGTCCGGTATTAAGATATGATGTATAAACCAAGATCCAAGCTGAGTCAGTAAGCTCGTCAGCTGAGGTTCCTTAGGTGTAGTGCACGAGTCTCGGGTTCGAACGTCGGTCGTGTTCTCGTCTTTTTGTTTGATAAACGAAACTCTTTAATGTAGGCATGGCCATGCACATCGCTAATTGTACCAAACAAATATTACAAATTTATGACAACCAAATATAAAAAACAAAGTAAATCTGGTTCCAGCAGCAAAATATTTAATTCCCCTTTTACGAACAACACTTTCGGTTGCGCCGAACAAACTTTGCTTTATTCAACAATTTTTTTTCTCAGTGCAACATCGTTCAAAATATCAGCTATTTATATATTTATTCCTTACGATGTTCAGTTCCATTAATTATATTGCCATTAATTCTTATCTATGTGTCATCTCTCTAGACCTCGTTGTTGAGAACCGCCTAAATATCTCAACTCAACTCATATCTGTGTGAATATTATAGAATAANTCTCTCTAGACCTCGTTGTTGAGAACCGCCTAAATATCTCAACTCAACTCATATCTGTGTGAATATTATAGAATAATGCAAGGTCCCCCAAATATTCTAAGACAATCATGCTCGTTCTACATCGAAAACGGCTTTGGAATATGTATCATTCAAGCCGGTTTCGTAGCCCAGCGAACAGTAAAGCTTTGTTGTCGTTGCTCTACCTCTGCCATGTGATTTAGGGATCTAGGATATTATCTAAAACTAGGTTTCAATGTATCAACAGCGACAAGATAATTTCGCGTTTTAAACTACTTGTAGGTTAGATTCTACAGTCCTATGTATTCTCGAGTCTCAGCTTTGTGTTCATTGGTTGGTGCCGCAGTGCGGAACCAGTTCCACCTCAGACCAGGGTGGCCCCGGAGTCGGCGTATGTTTCCTTGCAGGTCTCTTATTGTTTCGTAGTTCATTTGGTGTGACTAATAAACTGGAAATGATAACTTACTTAGAACACAATTTGTCATACCATACAGTACCTAATATGAATTCTAAACATTTCATCTTTGGTTGCTTGTGTAGGATGAAAGGTTAATTAAAATGTTTAGGGTTATGAGAAGTTTTTCTGGAGGTCATAAAAAATCGCTACTACCATACCTAAGGTAGAGGTTAAATATTACATAAAAGTTACATTTGGATAGTGAAAATCGTGATTATAGTTACGCATACCAAAAAAATTTANTGATTATAGTTACGCATACCAAAAAAATTTAAATCCACTTAGGTATAATTATTGTTTAGGGTAAGTCAGTACGTAATATGCCTAATCGGTTATATATATATATATATGTGTGTGTGTGTGTGTGTGTTGAAATTAAACTAATTTATTAATTTCACAAATTTTTGCAGTTGTCCCGTACGTGATTTAAATGATTTTTGTTTTCTTTTGTAACGTTTACATTCCGCTTTCACTTCAAAAATTAACTGGTTTAAACAGATATTTAAAAAAACATTATTTTGCTTATCTTTTAAACTTTTAAATTAAGAATACCGGAATATGAAGTCTAATAAAGTAGTATAAGTTAATGATACATATATAAAAATGTACACACATGCATGGGAACGAAGCTAAGAAACATGCCGCCTTGCCTTGCTAACGTAATCGTTTTTTTTGTTAGGAGACTAATAGTGGGGATTATAAAACGCGTGAGTTAAGATCAAAAGGTATACATTCCTGCAAGAAGAACGAAGTCCAATCTCAGTTTGCGTACGAGTTTCTGCGGAGTGGTGACATAATCACCTGTCACGCTCCTCTCGGCGGTGTGTTGTACCGACCTCTGGTCGTGCGGGGATTGCAGGGGTAAACACGAGCTCATCAACATGCAAATGTCTTCACCAGAACTTACTTTGCGCCCGGTTCCGCCGCTCTCTCGGCTGCAGGCCACGAACCCCAGACGACTGTGCATGTTTACAGACGGCAAGGGAGATGGAGACGCAGCACTCGGTATTACACGCACAACTATACGTCCTCGAGGACAGACACACTCTCGCTGTGCAGCACGCGAGGGGCACCTTTGTTACTCCCTTCCGCTCGCATTACTGTTCCAGCAGCTTTATCACAATTTTCAACTCGTGACGCCATACAACACAACTCAAAACAATCTCACATGCTCTAAGAAACTCATAGTTAGTTAGATTTTTTCCACTTAAGTTAAAGAAAAAATATCAACTAATTCATAACAACATTTCATAAATGATAGTGTGTAGGGGCAGTGATATTTTGCGAAAAGATTTCGAGACAAGATACAGTCCAAAGCACTGTGGGGTCGTCCAGCTTCTTTGATTGGCTAAAAAAATGTTCTGGCCCGTGTTAACCGTTTGCGCACGAACCACGAAGGTTCAGTGTCGGAGTTACTTAGTCCTGAGTGGCTTGGTCAAAGACGGACACGGCACCAGCAGCCAATGGAGGTATAACGACAGCTGAGGCGTGTATATGGTATTGAAGTATACTGTGTGCTCCAATTTTTACGCGAAAAGTCACTGGCCCTAATAATGTGAAAATCTACCTAATATTCCCAATTCAAAGTAGTTATTACATTTATTGCCTACATCTGACAAAATTAAATTTTGAAAATAATATAGGCTACCAAATAAATATTAAATCAGAATTTCGACAATTGGACGAAGGCATTAGATGGACAAACGAAAGCAAAGCCCACTTTTTTTTTTTCAGTTTGTACGTACCGTTGAAAAGACTTCTGGCAATCTGTGCATATTGTCTCTTGTACTTAATACCTGGTGTTAACTGACTTCCACGCTGTTGTTCAAGAAATATTTTACCTTTTATTTGAAAAATCCGCAATAACATGTCACTGTAAACAAAGGACGATACTTTAAATATTAGTTATTTAATAATAATACAGTATCTCGGAAGTTGAGGATGAGATCTACAAAGCCTCCGTACCAGCGACTCAGTATTAGGTAAAAAAGTATGTAAGTTATACCGTGCGTCAGAATTCATGTGCCGTACTCACAGGACTACGAAGGAGAAGCAAAAATGAAGAGTTTGTCATAATAGTAAATCCGGGCTCGCAAGACTTTCCTATCCCGCCAACCACGTGCGAGAAGTTACAGGTGCAGGCAGGCAATTAGTGTCATTCACGGTGTGATCGACACTTGCTTGTAGGTGGCATTGGCTGGTGGAAAGTCAGTATGTGCCAGCAGCTGTCAGCATGGCAGAGTGGAGCTGACTGACATGTGCACAACAGTCCACGGTGCAATGGAGGCGTTGTGCCGGCTGCTATATCCATCCCTCCTGTGCCACATTGCCACTCCATGGCAATACCACGTGCGTGTGTTATAGTTGAAGACGCTTGTTGCTTACCTGCCCTGATATCTTCACTCACATGTCTGCGGAGAAACGAAGACTTGCGACCCCGGGATACTCATATCAATATCTTCCTCTCGTGTCTCCGTCTTAGCACTGTGAGTTTGGCGCATGAGTTCTGGTCAACGGTATACCGAGGCTCTCTCATACTAACACCCGTAACTGAGCAAAAGCATTTTGAAACGATGCATCAGCGACCGTTGAAAGTGATATAAGACTAAGCTGAAGAGGAATTCGTTGTATTCCGTGCCATCACACCCACACGCACTCACACGGACAACCAATTTTGTATTTGGTTTGGACACTATTTTAATGGGTAGTAAATTAGCGTATGACTGAATTCTGCATTTAGAAAAAATTTTCAATCCAATATAATTAGGAAAGTAAAATATTACAAACGGTTCGACCAGAAAATGACAGCAAGCTTAATTTACAATATTGACATTAAGGAGAATCAATACACACATGAAAATGTCGCAATGTTAATGGGTTGAATTATGTTATTCTTTTCAAAGACTTATATCATCATTATTTCTGGTTCAAAATAATACTGTAATTTTTATAAATTATATGAATTAATATTAAGTGTAGGGCTAGAAATATATTTCCCACTACGTGTGATAACACCATGCGTTTATCTATGGTAATGCATTCTTATGACAAAAGTCTAATGACGAGGAAATTAACAATTGAAACACTGCAATTTATTTATGTAATAGATTCAATGTTTTGAGTTATTCTTTGAAGTTTCTTTTGTATCTGGCGTCCGAGTTGAAGACTTCTTAAAATTTAAGTCTTAAAATTTAAGTTCACTGATCAATTATAACTATATTCATCACAGGAACTTGGATTAAATTACATCAGCACAAATCCAAAAGGCGATGCGTTCGCCGACTTTCCAAAACAGGAAATCTAAGCCAACAAGAGGTCATACCAACATTCGCAACGCACCCTACGAAGTGGGACATGTTGCGAAAATTGAACAAACGTAATGTGCTTGACCCGTGAACTGCCTTACAGTTTGTCTGAAGTTCACTTCTATTTATTTTGTTATTTTAAAAACAACTGCTTTATGTGCCGTCTTCTTTTATTTTCATACGAAAAGAATTAACACATAAGACTTAACCGAAATACAACTTTTAAGATATTTCGTTTATTGCAAACATACTTGAATACCCAGAAATGACACCTTCACCCTCAAGTTTCTAAAAATGTTCTGCGTGAACGTATGTGAAGCTTGTATATCTGAATACAACGCAATTTGTTAAAGGCAATCAACAAGTACAAGTATAGAAACATAACATTTGGTGCTAGAACCACACGCTCACTTTAAAATTTTATAGTGGCTGTCTCGCAGTACGACTGAAATATTGTACGGTAATTCATTGCCTTGCATGTAGAAGCGATGTGAACCTTAAAGCTACCTTGCGTCCATGTTTCGAAAGCGCATAATGGTCCTAGATAGGTAGAAACAGTTCACAGCAAACTGAGCATTTTACAAAACCCTGCTTGAGATCTCCTTGTATGCACATTGTGCATTCTCCCACCATATATAAAATTAACATTGCCATGCGCCTGGCCACTTTGCTCATTATGCTAGAACAATTTAAAATGTGAAGTTGTGAGGAAAATAAATATTTTATTTACTTGCTGACGCACACCCATTAAAATAACAGAAAACGAAATAAATCATTTCAGAGTTCGCAAATGTTTGCATAATTTATTTTTTTATTTCAACGTCACGATATTGAACTACTTTCTCTGCGTTGTCGCCAACTTGACGGGTCCATGCCAGTTAGTGAGCCCATTCAAATATATGCAGGAAGGGGAAGTGACATTTTTTAAAGGCTGATTTATTTAAGTAAACCGAGAACAGACAATAGGCGCCTTAACCGCGCTAAAGAGAAAAAATAATAATTTTCTGGTTGCTTGTATTAGCTTCACTATTACTGTTTTACATTTTTAAAATTAAATACTGTGCCAACATAGTTGACTTCGTAGACAAACTTGTAATGCAGTATCCATACAAAAAATTGTTGTATAGCTTTTACATCAGTACACGTGAAAATAAATCCTTTTTTTATGAACACAAAAATAAAATTAAGCAAATAACGATATTTGCCCATGACACTCCAGACTAGGAGCGAGTAAGTGACTGAAGAGATTTGGGCGACTCATAACAACGATAGGTGTGATTGAAGTGAGAATGAAGCAGCGCTGGAATGAAAGGGCAAGGGAAACAGGAGATCCCGGGGAAAACCCACCGACTAGCGGCATCGTCCACCACGATTCCCACATGTGAAAATCCGGGTAGCGACCCCGCTGGGAATCGAACCAGATTCGCTTAAGTGGGATGCGAGTAGTCTGATCACTACTTCACCGCAGTACCTCTATTCACGGAAATTTATACGGAAATGTACGGTATAACTAGGGCCAGTGACTTTTCGCGTAAAAATCGGAGCACATTGTAGACTTCAATACTATATACACACCTCAGCTGTTGTTATACCTCCATTGGCTGCTGGTGCCGTGACCGTCTTTAACCAAGCCACTCAGGACTAAGTAACTCCGACACTGAACCTTCGTGATTCGTGCGCAAACGGTTAACACGGGCCAGAACATTTTTTTAACCAATCAAAGAATCTGAACGACCCTACAGTGCTTTGGACTGTATCTTGTCTCGAGATCTTTTCGCGAAATATCACTGCCCCTAGGTATAACTTATATGCATCTTTACCTAATCCTGAGTCGCTGGTACGAAGACTTTGTAGATCTCATGGTCAACTTCCGAGATACTATATTATTATTGAATAACTAATATTTAAGGTAGCGTAGTTTGTTTACAGCGACATCTTGTTGTGTATTGAACAACAGCGTGGACATCAGTAAACTAGAGCCAAGATGTTTCTATATTTAATTGTATTAAGTACAAGAGACAATGTGTGCAGATTCCCAGAATACTTTTCAACGGCATGTACAAATTTTATTTCCCATTTAAACCAAGCACGGGGGTACAGGTTTGATAGTAAGAACTCTTGGAAATGCGTTAGTGCTAAGTGTTACTGGCAGCAGTTGTATAAGTGACTACGGAATATTTGTATCAAACAACGAATGTCATTGTATGTTGTGTACAACATACATTAAATGTACGTTGTACACAACGTACTTAGAAGCACATGTACCTAGAAGCACATCTACAGAGAGCTGTTGTACCAGACTTCAAGTACCACTTGCACAACAACCCTCTGGTTATTGCACACGTATCTGTATGATAAGTCAGCGTGGCATTTGCCTGAGCCAATCATAACCAGTTACTCCGGTGTTGAACGTCTGTAACTCGCAGATAAGTACCTAAATAACGCAGTGGTTAAGGTGTCCGCCTGGGTAGGCCGCCGAACGGTGTGCAGAGCTCCAACAGAAAACGTTTCATTAAAAGACAGCTCAACGTGTCTGAGTGAGGTCGGCTTACGAATAGCATTTAAGAAACGTTACGCGTCTGTATACGTTTTCCAGTTCCTCCATTTCTCTCAAAAGCATGTTTTTCTGATAGTGGAAATGGCTTAAACGGGTGTTCTAACGGTTATTTTTAGGTATAAAATTTTGGTAGGAAACATTAAGAAAGGAATACGGACGCGCATAAAACCTGTATCTTTATTAATACGTCATAAAATTGCAGGATCTCCACAGAAAGTCTCACGTAGGGGCGTTATCGACGGCAAGAGTGCACGTCAGTTTGCGCGTAGAGACTATGAGAGAGTTGATGCGCATGTCTCGGTCGCCCCTAGCGCCCCCACGCTGTTAGGCCACAGACGTGCAAAATTCCTTAAACCAGGCGGACACCTTAAAAACGTCCATTCGCGAAGAGCGTCCGAGTTTGAAATCTTTTGAAATAGAATTGGATAGGAACTGATTTCGCGATAAACTCGTATATCTAGCTACGGAACTACGTCAAAGTGGCCGATGTGCAAGCCCGGCTAGAACGAGGTACAGCACAGATCAGGCACCGGCCCACCCTGCAACAACCGCCGCAGGCCTTGGCACTCCAGTCTGGCGCGGTGTTGCAATGTGGGCTCTCCGCTGATACCTGGCCGGGGCAGTGTTGCCAGATTGTACGCCATCTTTGCTACTTTCTACTGTGGCTGCGAAGCAACGAATCACTAGACACGAGAATAATTCGCCAGTTCTATAACCTACATGCTAGACTTAACAGTCTTATGTACAGTCTTTCTGATATGAACGTCTCATTGGTTGCTTTTGGTCACAGAGGAAGAAGGTGATTGTGCCTGCATTTTACTGCGTGTTTATCATTGGTCCAGCACTCTCCAGGAAGTGGGAGGCGTCAAATAGCACGTAGTCCAAATTAATTAGTGACTGAGTTTAGAGATTTGGGTGGCTCTTAACAGCGAAGTCTTGAGAGCAGATGAGGGTGTTGAGGTGAGTATGGAGCAGCGTCGGAATTAAAGAGCGGGGGAAACGAGAGTTCACCGAGAAAAACCGCCTACCAGTGGCATCATTCGGCACGATTCCTACATGCGAAAATCCGGGAGTGACGCGGCCAGAGATTGAACCCGGTTCGCCTTGGTGGGAGGCGAGCAGTCTAACCAATCAGCCACCACAACCCCTAGTCCAAATGAAGAATGAATAGAAATGTAGAAGTCGTTGGATTATAGCTTGTGCCAAAAGTACTCTGCGAATTTAAGTCTCTACAAATTCTTGTTTGGCAACTGGTGGCCTTTATGAGCAGGGAACAAAACCAATTATTATTTAGTTTTGTTTACTTTCACCCATATACCCATTAGCCATTAGCTGTCGCACAGTCTTTGTAAACTGAGGTGAGCGACATGTTGACTACAAATGCCATCGCTGTTTCACATGCCCGGAGAGAGAGGAGGGGGAGAAGAATGACAGTTGATATTTGCTTTACATTCATGGGGCATTTGGCTAAGTGTGTTACATAAGGAGCTATGAAGCAGGTCTTCTAAACTAGCACGAAACTTACAAACAAAATACCGAGAAAATAAAAGCGAGTTAAAATAAAATGAATCAGTTATTATACCAGTTTTATGTTCAATAAATAACTTGTATTCACATTTTATGAAATAGTTGAGTTTTTAAGACACTGGGCCAGACATAAACCAGGATTCAACCGACATCTCAGCTTTCAAACGTTTAACGTGATGACGGAGTGTCGCATATTGCCTCACTTAAAAAAACTCCTCACACATATCTATGTAATGTTATACAATAAATATATTATTAAAAATATAGCATATCCTTTAACTTTTTCATGCATGTATAAAAATGTCATGTGAATTGTTGCAGCGAACTAATTTTTGTTTGGAAGTGTGCTATAACACTGTCTTATGTCGGGAACAATGAAGGATTCTTCCTGCAATGCCTGTCGCCAGGGAATTTAAATAGGTAAGCAGTGTTAAATAAATTACTTTTCAATGCATTAATATTAAAGACTAGTGTCGCGAACAAAGAAATACTCTCCGCAACTTGCTCAGAGAATACTGCCACGTTAAGAATTTCTAAAACCTTTTATTTATTTACAATTTTTTTATCAAATAAATTTTTTTATAATTGATTTAAAAAAATGTATTAAACAGTAATGTCGGCAAGATTTCTTAACATGCCAGCATTCCTTAATAAATGTCATGTAGTATTTTTTTTGAAACGATAATTTTTAAAATTGGTGCATTGAATAGGAATTTATTTACCTTTAATTTCCTATGTAAACCACGGGGCTGCAGGATTGATAGGCAGAACTCTTGGAAATGTGTTAGTGCTAAGTGTTACTGGTAGCAGTTGCATAAGTGACTATTGAATATTTGTATCAAGCAACGAATGTCTTCTTCCACGTGAGGGATGTCATTTTCTGTTGTGTACAACGTACATCATTAAATGCATTCCATGTACGGTGTAAAATATATACACCATCTTGTCTGAAAAGGTTGCAAATGCTATGCCGCGAAACAAACCGGCTCAACCAAAATATACGTGATTAAGCATGATGACCTGATAGACTATACATTAGTATCTTTAGTGTAATACGTAGAGGTGCATGTTTTTAGGGAAAATGTTTCACGAGTAGAGGTTCTCGAATACGCTCTAGTTCAGATCAAGTATCGTGATTCAATTATTTTAATTGCCGCTCGTCCTAGGTACCTGTCCCCGAATGACAGGCATTCAGTGACAAAGTAACATAATTCTGACTGGCTCAGTCAGGCGAGACAATGTCACAGGGTACTTACAGAATGCAGAGGTGAAGCAGTACTTTACACTGCGAACTCCCGGCTCCCACGCCAGCAAAATGGCGCCACTTGCCAGCGAAATGCGGTAACGCCGTTCCCTAACCATTGTCTGACAGCCTACTCGCCAGTGAGCAGCCCTGCCAACAGAGAACCTTTGACACCATTAAAATAATCAATCAGACGTAAAGACAGTTCCTAGAGACTCCCTCAGCCAATCAGACAGCAGGTACATCCACATAAAAGGAACCGCCACGATATTCCGCCTCTTTGTTCTTACCTACTCTGTTTCCAATACACAATACAAAGTACACTGAAGAGCCAAAAAAAGCTGGAACACCTGCCTAATATCGTGTAGCGCCCCCCGAGCACGCAGAAGTGCCGCAAGACGACGTGGTATGGACTCGACTAATGTCTGAAGGTATGCAGGAGGCATTTCACACCATGAATCCTGCAGGGCAGTTCACAAATCCAATCTGCGCCAATTTGAGAAAGGGTTGCACGTCCGTCACGTTTGATGATTCTCGTCAGTCGTCGTTTGTCCCGTTCCTTTACGATCTTTTTCCGGCCACAGCGATGTCGAAGATGTGATGTTTTACCGGATTCCCGATATTCACGGTACACTCGTGAAATGGTCGTACGCGAACATCCAAATGTTATCGCTACCTCAGAGATGCTATGTCCCATCTCTCGTGCGCCGACTATAACATAACGTTCAAACTCACTTAAATCTAGATAACCTGCCATTGTAGCAGCAGTAACCGATCTAGCTGCTGACCGCATCGCGTTACTCTGATTCGTTCCATACCTCTGTTATTTGCACACGCACGCCTATACCAGTTTTTTTGGCTCTTCAGTGTAAGTAGCAAGTGTGTACGTAGGATATGGAAGTGAAGACTGCGTGTGAATATTGTATTCAACACGGCCAGAAGCTTGCTTTGTAGCATATATATTGTAGTCTAGTTATTATAAGACGTCCAGACCTCAGACGTTTCCTCGCGGAAAGTGTTTACAATCTTGTGAATCTATATTTGTGAGGCGCAAGCCATGTGTTAACTTAATCCACCCTTACGTTGCGGCGCTGTGCTGGTGCCAAGCCTAGAAACCCGTGTTAGAGAGAGAGAGAGAGATAGAGAGAGAGAAAGACAGTTGCTGCCAATAACATGAATTACAATCCCATTTTCATCAGTGCAGATATTTGATAGAGCTTCATACGGTACGAGTACAGCAATGAATATTGAATTCGCTGTTCGCAACACACAAATCGATATACAGGTCGCTTCGATGATTTTTAAGTTATGGGACAAACATTGAGGGGTGGTATAACTCACTAAAACAAACAATTATTATATAGGAATATATGGGCGGGAGTGACGCGTTGAGGCACAAACACACAAATAATACATGAAATGCAACACAGTGTTTATTTACAACGTCGCCGCTAAATGCCTTTTTACAGCAATGTTTGTAATAATTGCACAAAATTGCTACCACCGACAGTAATGCAAGCTTGGTAACGTCGGTGGAGTGATTGACGAACAGATTCAAATACGCCTGGTATTTCACGCACGCCACCATTGTCAGCCAATCACGCCATATGTAGAGATCGCCAAGCATGCGTGACTGTTGGTGGATGCATTTGCAGCAACAGTTTTAACATTTTCTGTACGGAAACACTTGTTAAGTATGCTGCTAATGAACATTTTATGTTTCCGTTAATGTGTTATGTTTTTGTGTTTGTGCCTCAACGCGTCACTTCCGCCCATATATTCCTACACAATAATTGCTGGTTTTAGTGAGCTCTACCACCCCTCATTGGTTGTCCCATGATTTAAGAAGCACTCTGTATTTGCTTGTGACTATAAGGGGTAAGAGTGATCTGTATAATTCCGGCGATAGTGTGGAGTGTGTAACGTTGAGACTCCAGGTAGGAGTAGCTGGCTCCCAGCCGCACTGCCACAAAGGCTGCACGAGCATGTTCCAGCAGATAAACATCGCAGCCGCACAATGGAGGTCCTTCTCAGCTTGCTCCACTTCCCACGGCCTTAGCCAGGCCAGCTTCCTGTCTACAACTTCCTGTTTGCACGCGCCCAACTCTAAGTCACGCTATAGGTTACCACACAGGAGCGATGTACGCGCACTCATTCTCGGATTGGCTACGCGAGGCTCTAGGACTGCTCTTGTCTCTCATTGGCTACGACGTGATGCGAAATATTCCTCCTTGACTGGGTAAGTCAGTTATCATACGCTGACCGTGCTCAGTGACGCCATTTTGCTGGCGTGTGCGACTTGAGTTCGTGGTAAATGCGCTCGTGTCACCCTGTATACTTAAGATACTTTGCTGAAAGAGAAACCATGTGTTAACTCATAGCTTGTTTTAACTCTCAAAATGTCACAGGAAAGAATATGTGAAATAATAAGTATAGATTTCGAGTCCTATTCTGCAGATATATTATCGCATTTAAAATCACTTAGATTTGCATTTCAATATATACTTACATACGGTTCGAAATTACAATTGTTAGGTATTTTCTGCATGGACTTCGTATAATATGATGGAAATGTTCAAAAGGAGTTTCATTGTTTTTGCCCGTGGTAATTATGTAGAAAAGAATGCTTACCTTCACTTCAAGTAGTAACATAAAAATTTGGTAACTGTTCAACTAATTAAAAAATGTGCCTAGAAAATTTCTTCCCACATATATTCTAACGTGGTGTGCGACTATGAGAAATTTCCGGCACCATTTAACCGACATTTTTAAAAATATAGTCGAAGATATCATCATTCTTATATTCAGAATTTCTAGAAACTCCGGTATCAAGACGAAATTACATTTTTCCTTGTAGGGCAACTGTCTAGATGGCATTTTTATGTTCCGGTCAGTATCTTCCACATAAGCGGTTTCTAAAAGGGTGCATCGATGACAGCGGTTGTCGCATTAAGGTATGGATTATCTACGGCGCGCTTCACAGAAGATTGTTGCTATGTGGAAGGACTGAAGATCGTGTAAACAGCAGTTACAAGTGTCTGGAGGAATATTGGTCTATGTCTCCATCTTCTGTCTCTTACACACACACATAAATATCTTAAACACAGCCGGAAAATGACGAAGAAGAAATCAAGTACACTTTCACGCCGCTCTTCGAATCTTTCTAAGCTCTGTTCCTGTAAACAAATGACACCGCAGTTGGAGATGGGAAACGGTTCTCACTTGCTCATCTATTTCACTCCGATACTATCGAGGCAGTCCTTGTAGTTACGAATACTGCGAAAACCACTGGCTAAAATTATATAAGAATATTCCAAATTGTAAAATATTTACGAAATTCATTATCACAGTTTCGTCATCTGCGGAACTAAATCATATAGTTAACCACAGACCCAAGTTAGTGTTGACTTCTTGCTTCAAAATTCCAAACATAATTTCGGAATGCTATAATACTTTCACAGTTAATTGAGTTATTTTAAAATCAACCTTTGAAAAATGTTACTGCCTCCGCCGGCATATAATTGACGAGGCAGACTGAGTGGCATCCGCCTTGTAAAGTTGGTACGACGGAGGAAGGGTAGTTCCATACCTTGACCTTGAACTAAAACTGGTACGTAAACCTTTGTAAATACGGAAATGATTTGTACAGTTTTCTGTTTTTTAATACATTTAAGTTTAAGAATTAATGAATTTGTAAAATATTTACTTTTATATAAATCAAAGTTGCGTGAATTTTGCGAATTCATTTCGCAGCTGCCTACACTGTATAATTATTTGTAAATTTGTTGAAAAAATATTTTTTACATTTACATAACTTTGTAAAAATACCATAACATTCTTTGCGAAACATCTTGTTTGCATTGTTAAAGGAGCAGTATTTGTAACATTTGTGGTAACCAGAGATCATTCTAAGTCGCAAAGTACAAACTATCACATTCTGTGACAATTTTTCACTTAAAACAAATAAATTCGTATCGAATTATCTGCTATTGAATACTAGCCATTGCGATGGGGAACGAAGGGAATATTTTTTTTACGTTCTTAGGAGTTTAAATAACCTCATTGCTGTCTGTTTTACTTTCCAGGAAAGATAAGCTCACGTAACCAGGCTGATACGTGTAATTTACCTGTCCAGTTAGTTTTGTAACCAACCAAACAAACTGATAATAATTTGCTTGTTTGCAGTACTAGCAACTGCGATTCCGACGTTAAGTTCATAAAACAACATATTCTACATTTATAAAACTCTAACCCTGCAACTTTCCAACCCACCCACCTGCAAAGTTATCATCCTTCTGAAATGCAGTAATTGCTTGAATCACTAACAACAACCATTCCCAAAAAGTGAGATTATTATATTCTTAACTGAGTCAATAAAATGCCATTATACCTCAAAAATAAGAAAAAAGCGTGTAAGAAGATGTGTTGGTTGGGTGAACCAGAGAGCTGTGGGCTCTTACTGCCAGCATTGGTTTGTGTGAATACAATTTGAAAGATTTTTCCCTCCTACATTATTATTTCATTACAGTTGTTTCTAAGAGAATTGTAAACAAATATTTGTTATGTAATTTTAAATGCAAGCCTTAATTTGTAATGTGACAAATACATGTATCACGACTTTTAAAAGAAAATATTTTGAAACGCTACAAAAACATTTTGGGCAATTGGTTAACAAAAAAAATCTTTGTATACGTACAAAACACTTAAAGTGTAGACTTCTGTCCTTTGTATTCACAGGCCCCAATTGTTCATCATTAGCTGCTGACATGGTGGCAGGTTATCTTTAATTTAACTTTTGTTTACACGTGATAGAGCAATGTTATTTCTTCCTGTTTATTTCTGGCTTGGGAGTTGAACAGTGTGTGAGAAGAGCTGTGTCTACTCACAAACGGAACCCTACATGTTTTCTGCTTTTGTGCAGCGGGTTTTGTGACCAGATCGTCTCCTCCAGTGCCTGAGACCCCTTAGGGAATAACAGCAGACAACTTTCTGAGCGACATATTTATAGAAGAGTGCACCTCATGTCTATCTTACATTCTGGCTGTTCTCAAGGCCGCACAGACTGTTTATTATGTCACATCAGTCCTTCGATGTGTGTGTGCACTCTTCACCAGTCTATATTACTCCTAGTCTTTTTGAACTTGGTCAGAGCTCTAATTGACAGCAGTTGAATGCTCCCAATAGAAAGAGATCACGCCCTTTCCAATCTCAGTGGGTGGATGTTCTCCACCCGAGGATGGTTCCACCTGACCTGTCAACAGCAGAGTACGGAGTTAAATCCGAACGTGCCACCTTGATGGGGCCGAGGACTATCAACGGAACTCTACAGTATGCATACTTCAAGTATAAGGAACAGTGTGCGAAATTCACGCACCGCTACTGCGGCCGCGGCGGTGTAGTGGTCAGAATACTCGCCACCAACCAGAGCTACTCGGGTTCGATTGTCGCATGTGGGAATCGTGCCGGACAATGCCACTGGTCGGCTGGTTTCATCTGGGATCTCCTGTTTCCCCCGCCCTTTCATTCCGGCGCTGCTCCATACTCACCTTGCTTCGCCCTCATCGGCTCTCACTACATCGATACGACCCGCCCAAACCTCTCTCCACACATACAAACACACCACATACGTCTAGACTTTCAAAAGTGCTGGGTTTACAGCCAACAGGCTTTACCATAATATTTCTCCTTGATAATAATGGCTGCAGAGTATCACATTTCATATGTATTCACACGTATTGCATGATCTGCCAAAACGTTTTTGAGCCTAATTGGATGTAACGATAGAGACCTGATAAATTCCAGAGTTCCATGGCCTGCATTCCCCAATCTTATGCACAGTTATGCAGCTATAGTGCATGCATTGCTACTTTCCCCAGCTCAAGTTACACTTTCCCGTTATTTCTCCGCCTCGTGCAAACGGAGCTTAGGAAGAGGAAATTACACAAAGGGTCAGCGCGCCGCATTTGTGCACGCTCTGTTTAATAATATTTACCATAAGAAATTATTTATATATAGGCGTTGCGAACACACCTATTTTCTCTCTATTTTTATTCGCATTAACTATAAATTAAGTAATATAGCTGGCAGATAAAATATTAGAAAAAATCTATTCAACCAAAAACAAGGTAATTTTATGTTAAGTTATGTACAAAACACTTCTGATACATAGCATGTTTTGGAATAAAACCTAGCAGGTTAAACAAGGGGTGTTGTTTCAAATATTTGAGTCCAGAAGTGTGAAGATTCTGAGAATAGGCTATCAATTAACCCGTTGGTTGCTTGCTGTTACAACATAAGGCAACAGTTGGGCCCACGGTGTTTGGCCCGCATTTTAGCGCATGATTTTTATTGCCGTAGTATACAATTCATGATCATTTCTCTGCCTAAAGTCAAAATTGGTCTCTAATGCTCCGTCGAGGATTTTTCTAGAGACATGACATTAATTTCAGCCTTTCTAAGTTAAATAAAAGCAGGCAGGTGGGCATTTTAAATAGATGTGTTAAATTTATCCATATTTTATTTTAGATTTAGTTATGTAACATTGTTTATAATTATAACTCACATGTTCTATCGTCTGTTAAATATCTGCTAAAAAGTCTTTATAACATGGTATTCACTGAATATAACATGGGATCAAGAAACAGTGAACATACTCGCGATAGTTTGTGATTGTTGTGTAATACTGTACATGTGTGTGATTCCACACGTGCTTTGTCATTTTAAGTAATATTATTAACCTTATATATAATTAAACTTAAAACATTTGCTTAGAACTAACAATGTATAACTAATATGACTTTGGTGAGATTTCATACTCTATTTAAAAAGTATAGAACTCTATACAATGAAATGTGTAGCCTATTTGTTGTGTTGCCGATAATTAGTATTTTTTACCATCCCTGATAACGAGCTCTGTTGGTGTCGTGGGGATCTGCTGTCTTTAAATAAATGAAATATAATAATGGAGCAAACAGGCTTCTCGAAGAACTTGCACTCATTTTAATATATCTTTGAGCGTGTACATCACCCGTTGCAAGACAATGGCGTTGATGGGATTAATTTTCGTACGGAAATCATACCGTCACGTAATGCTTTGCTGTTTTGTAAAGACGTAATATTAAAAAAAAAATAATACAATGGACACGTTTTGCAATCGTCACCTTGATTCTTCCTTCATAATTTCCATAGAATTGCAAAACTAACCAATTAAAAACTAAATACCGGAGCATGGTGGTGAAGGTGAACACTAACGAACGCAGCGCAGCAGACGGTGAAATATTCACTCACTCCGTCGTAACGCGTCTCACCGGGAGTGAATGTTGAGTGTCCATCAGAGAACCTACACAAGTCCTGCATAAGAACTGCTTGTATGCACAGTGCTTATTGTTTCTCCGTAAATACAACTAACATTACCGCTTTATTCGTGGGCCTGAACAGTTAAACTGTAAAGTTATTAGAAAATAAAACATTTTATAAATCTGATAATTATTGCACTTGTTACCATAAAAAAAACGAAAATTTTAACTTTTTCTTATCAAATTACTTAGATGTAATCGAAGCAAACGAACGTTCTTCTTCAAATCAAATATAGAATTTGAAGTCCTTAAGTATTCAACGAAGATTTTTATATTTTTCTAATAGGACTAAGATTATCGTAGTATGGATGAAAAATATTCAGATAAAGTAAAACAAATTATTTCAGTATTAACAAATGTTAACCTAACAATTTAAATTCAACGAACGATATGACATGGAACTACTTTGCCTCCATCTTTGCCAACAGTACTCGGTGTATGTCAGTCAGGTTTCCAGTAAATATATACGAAGGTTGGGGTCAGTGACAGTTTTCAAATATTGATTTCAAAAGTAATGAAATCAACGTGAACGGTCTATACATACTGTCACTACAGTCACGTAAAAGTTCATTTAAAGAAATAAATTTATTATGCCAACGAACTGCGCGTCAGGAAGAATCAGTTCCGAAGCGCAAAAAGTAGCGCGTTGGACAGCAGACAACAATCAATGTGAAGAGTGTTTTACGTATCACCACTAGTTTGAATTACGCAATTTTGTATTATAAACCTTTATTTTTATTTTATTAGATGCAAAGTGCTCTCAATATGTGTGCAATAATTCGAACGACGCATTGTATTTGATCTCCCCCTCAGTCCGTCTCTAACACTCCATCATCGCTTCGCCAGTGTCTGTGTTCCCGAGCACACATGTCTGTGTACCCGAGCACTCATGTCTGTGTTCCCGCGCACTCATGTCTGTGTTACCGAGCACACATGTCTGTGTTCCTGAACAAACATGTCTGTGTTCCCGAACAAACATGTCTGTGTTCCTAAACACACATTTCTGTGTTCCCGTGCAAACATGTCTGTGTTCGCGAGAATATATGTCTGTGTTCCCGAGCAAACATTCCTGAGCACACATACCTGTGTTCCCGACCACACATGTCTGTGTTCCTGAACAAACATGTCTGTGTTCCCGAGAAAATATGTCTGTGTTCCCGAGCATACATGTCTGTGTTCCCGAGCATATGTGTCTGTGTTCCCGAGCATATGTGTCTGTGTTCCCGAGCACACATACCTGTGTTCCCGAGCACACATGTATGTGTTCCCGAGCAAACATGTCTGTGAACCCGAGCACACATGTCTCTGTTCCCGAGCACACATGTCTGTTAACCCGAGCACACATGTCTCTGTTCCCGAGCACACATGTCTGTTATCCCGAGCACACATGTCTCTGTTCCCGAGCACACATGTATGTGTTCCCGAGCACACATGTCTGTTAACCCGAGCACACATGTCTCTGTTCCCGAGCACACATGCCTGTGTTCCCGAGCACGCATGTCTGTGTTCTTGAGCACACATGTATGTGTTCCCGAGCAGACATGTCTGTTAACCCGAGCACACATGTCTCTGTTCCCGAGCACACATGCCTGTGTTCCCGAGCACGCATGTCTGTGTTCTTGAGCACACATGTATGTGTTCCCGAGCAGACATGTCTGTTAACCCGAGCACACATGTCTCTGTTCCCGAGCACACATGCCTGTGTTCCCGAGCACGCATGTCTGTGTTCTTGAGCACACATGTATGTGTTCCCGAGCAGACATGTCTGTTATCCCGAGCACACATGTCTCTGTTCCCGAGCACACATGTCTGTGTTCCCGAGCACACATGTCTGTTAACCCGAGCACACATGTCTCTGTTCCCGAGCACACATGCCTGTGTTCCCGAGCACGCATGTCTGTGTTCTTGAGCACACATGTATGTGTTCCCGAGCAGACATGTCTGTTAACCCGAGCACACATGTCTCTGTTCCCGAGCACACATGCCTGTGTTCCCGAGCACGCATGTCTGTGTTCTTGAGCACATATGTCTGTGTGTTCCCGCGCACACATGTCTGTGTTCCCGAGCACACAAGTCTGCGTCTGCGGTCCATGACTACGTCTATGTGTTCATCCCGAGAACATTTACTCAGTAACATACAGCAGACTTGCAAGGTGTCTTTGCTTACTGGCCGCCTGTCTTTGTGAGAAAACTGACTCTTGATTGACTGCGCTAATTACATCACGCTACTGCCACACTGAATGCCTGTTATTCACACACAGATACCGCATAAAGCAGACATGACCATTCAAAGAGGTACTAAATAATGCCCTCATAATGGGTTGTGAGTTTCGGACTTGCCGGCGCATTGACACAATGGGTACCAGTCGTTAAGTCTACAATTGCATTGCGCAACACAGAGGGTATGCAATAACACCAGTTAGGCAAAAGTAGTTAGTTTAATAACTTGTCAAGCAATTCATGAATTTAGTTTTTTTTTGTGGCTAAATGGCATGGCCATTAAATAATTGTTCGTCTAAAAGTCTGAAGGCGAAGCGCCTCATAGGTGATGCGCCTGTAGGCTAATTTTTTGTCTAGAACAGTAAGGAAAGTAGTTTTTTTTCAACGATAAATACGTGAAGGATAAATTAGTATTGTGCAAAATTACTTTTCAGCAAAACGACTATCAGTTTATATAAAGGCTTTGTAATGTGAACTCTGTTTACACCAATGGCTTTTGGGTTAAACTATGTAAGTACTTTAGGCACCTAGCCACAACTCTGATGCTGTTTAAAATTTTGAAAATATGGCGGAGAGATATAACAAGAGAGCGGTAATATTCGCGGATTAACTTAGTCTCAATTAAAGTATAACAAAATGATAATCATTTCATTTTTTAATAAAAATGGATTTAACTATGATGGTAGTTTATGAGGAAATGGTATATAGTGGGTCAAGTATTCAAAGAGTGCTGTGAGTTATCAAACTGGTGAACTTCCTACGGTCACTAATATTGAATTATTACTGTTTTATTATGCACATTAGTTCACTATTTCACTTGAAGTCCCCTACTTCACTGCAAACATTTCCAATCATCAAGCGACTGTCCTGAGTAATTCTCTTCAACACAATACAGTAATTAATTCTAACAGGCGTAAACCAGCTACAATCACATTTTGTTTTGAAATTTTTTCAGTGTATACGGTGGACCTGACACAACCAAATACGCTAGCAATGCATTAGTTTCATCGTTTACTATAGACATACATTTATCTCCAAAACATACTTAATTTGCAATTTGCTATGAGTCCTCCTTCATTTTGCCCAGGGGTTCCTACATCTGTCAATCCATGTCCTTTATATTCCACATGTCATTCTGTCACACTTACGATAATGTTCATGCCGTACCCATGATAGTGTAGGTGTCGCACCCACGATAGTGTACGTGTTGCACCCACGATAGTGTACGTGTTGCACCCACGATAGCGTACGTGTTGCACCCACGATAGTGTACGTGTTGTACCCACGATAGCGTACGTGTTGCACCCACGATAGTGTACGTGTTGCACCCACGATAGTGTACGTGTTGCACCCACGATAGCGTACGTGTTGCACCCACGATAGTGTACGTGTTATACCCACGATAGCGTACGTCTCGTACCTGCGATAGTGTACGTGTTGCACCCACGATAGTGTACGTGTTGCACCCACGATAGCGTACGTGTTGCACCCACGATAGTGTACGTGTTATACCCACGATAGCGTACGTCTCGTACCTGCGATAGTGTACGTGTTGCACCCACGATAGTGTACGTGTTGCACCCAGGATACTGTACGTGTTGCACCCACGATAGTGTACGTGTTGTACCCACGATAGCGTACGTCTCGTACCTGCGATAGTGTACGTATCGTACCCACGATAGTGTACGTGTTATACCCACGATAGCGTACGTGTTGCACCCACGATAGTGTACGTGTTGCACCCACGATAGTGTACGTGTTGCACCCACGATAGTGTACTTGTTGCACCCACGATAGTGTACGTGTCATACCCACGATAGTGTAGGTGTTGTAGAGGAAGCACATATACGCCCGGCCTTATGAACAACAATTATCATTGCCCAATATTGTCTGAGTGTTCCCTCTGGGTAAATGAGTAATCTATGTTTTAATTGGGGCACATCTTTACCAACAACAAACAGACACACGTATCACATATTGTAACAATGAAACATGTGTGGTATCAGCTAAAGTAGAACACGGATGTTTAAATTATGTCGTCACATCTGAAACTGAACATGAGTGTGTGGTGGAATAGAGCTGTTTACTACATGTGGTCTACTTGCGCTCTCGAGAAGATTATATCCGATACTGGAGTATCGTAAATGTTCGTCACGAAGGAAAAACTTATTAACGTCTAGCAGTATCTCTGCTTTATGCGCTTTTAATATTACTTTGATGCGGTCACCGCCAACACAGATCATTTGTAAATGAATTTTCTTATTGGCAAAGAGCTACTTTTAAATATATCTGTTCTGGTCACGCGTAGCTTGGGCCACGTGTATTTCGCGAAAATATTTACTCTTACTTGGGCCATAGTATTTCAATATCCGACATGGATGGACAAGTGTCCCTTCCCTTATGTAATGGCAGCGTGAATTTGTGAGAACACATTCTCCTGAATGACTGGACCAATCGGAATTCAGTTACGCCGGAACTGAAAGTCCATGTTTCGCAAGCTGGCGCCTTACAAACTGGACAGTTAAAACAAAAACAATCGCGAAACACTATAGTGTTTTGGAGTAGAACTATTCATGGACAGAGACCTGCAAAATTCGCGAGTTCAATGACCTGCAGGCTAGAATTTACAGTCTTATGTACAACAATGCCGATATTTACTGTACACTGGTTGTCTGCTGTCACAGTGGAAGGCGACGATTGGGCCAGCGTTCGCCAGGAGGTGTCAAACACCTCGTGGACCAATGGCTAAAGTTATATAAACACAAGTGTTTTGAATTCTAGCTTGTCTCAAAATGAATCAGCGAATTTTTCAGGTCTCTATTCTCTATTCATGGAAAATATTTGCGAAAAAAAAGGTGATTCTGCGCATATCATATACATTCTACTATATATAGTTTTATATCAATGACGAGCCTGTCAATGGTCTGTGACATATTTCATTATTTAAACCTGTTTTTGGCAAACGTTTATAATCGTGCCAGTGTTCGCTTCCTCGTTGACGAGTTAACTGCGTGGTTTCGAAGCGTCAGTTATTAGCGACTAACTTCCCGGCGGCAGTTTGGGCGGGTCGCACGCACGCCACACAGTTGGCAACATGTTTGCCGTCGGCGGCAGTTTGGTCAAACACATACATTATCAGTTTTTTGCAAAATGTCTGGAAACTCTTTAATTAATTAGCTCTGGGCGCTCCAACCAGCTCCACTCAAATGTACAGCTATGACTCATTCCACGCTGTTCTTGTTTTTTGTTGCTAAACTAACATATAATTTACACTGTTAAAAACTTGATGGGAAATTTCCTTGCACGAAATGAAAGCAAAACAAACTCACACGCAAGGAAAATCACCGCACAAACTAATGGCGTATTTACATGATGAGTTGACCGGCTCTTTGCACGAAGTAGGCAAGGCGTTACCTTCAGCGCAGGAGGCTGTCAACTTAGAAACTGACGTGACTGACGATTGTAGACGTGAGATTTCGTATGTTCACCTCAATATCAACTGCGATTAGCCTTTTGAAATAGAAGAAATATAATCATTTTTTTACAAACCAATTAAATAAAACCTATATAAAATAGACCACCAGATCACACAGTAGGTAGTTACACAAATAGCGGGACGGTTCCGTTGGTGTGGGCGTATCCATTCTCTGATTGGCTGAGGGAGGCTCTGAGAACATGGGTTGTATCTGATTCGTAGAGACACCGGAAATTTCGCGGATTCATTTGAGGACAAGCTAAACTTTAAACATGTATACATTTGACTTTCTTTTTCAACTGTCTTGCAGCTTACAAGCCACACCCTTGGTGAATTTGAGCCAATAACCATCCTGCAAGAAAACACGGACCAAATACCGTGCTGCCTGGTCTGGAGTTAGCCAATAAACAACTAACTCAGGCTCGAGTACACACAGAATTGTGGAGTCTAGGTTGTTGCAACATGAATCAGAGAAATATCCGGGACTTTACTGATTGGCTGCTGCATGCTGTGGAAGACCCACTATTGGCTGGACTGCCGGCAGGCATATAGGTTACCTGGCGCCTATTGGCGAACGGCGATCCGACATGCTGCCACCCACTGAAAAAAATTTTCTGGCGTGTGCTACTGGAGTTGGCGAAATGGGCGCCTGTTTCGCCTCTGTATTTGTAAGTACTCTGTGATAATAGCTTAGTAAGTATTTACGTAGTTATGCCTGGAGATACTAAAGTAGTCAGTGAGTGGAGAGATTTGGGCGGCTCGTAACATCGAGGTCTTGAGAGCCGACGAGGGTGAAGTGAGGTGAGTATGGAGCAGCGCAGGAATTAAAGGGCGGGGAAAACAGGAGATCCCCGAGAAAACCCGCCAACGGCATCGTACAGCACGATCCCTACATGTGAAAATCTGGTGACCCGGCCGAAGATCGAACCCGGTTCACCTTGGTGGGAGGCGATCGGGCTAACCACCGAGCCACCGCGGCCCCAATTCGGCAAGAGGTTAGTTATCACAAAAGTATATGTTAATTTCTATATGTTACTGTACATGTGCTCGTCCGTCATTTTTCTATGAACCAGAAGTTAAAGAAGAAGTTATCAATATAACTAATGAGCCTAATTTCCTTTAAATTGATGCAAATAATGTTGATGAGGTTATTAAAAGTTTAGATGGTGGGTGGGTCTTGACGTCTCTTTGATAGCGATACCATTAGAGATGCAACCAGAAACAAATGCAATAATAGTGAGACAATTACAAAGACACAAGTGTCTTACCTGGGACTCGAACATAGAACACTTCGTAGAGAAAGCTGGCATGTAGGATTCGGAACATCAATTTCGATATTAACCAGTCTAAAATTTTGGTAGACTAGGATTATCAACTTCAAATATTTACAGTGACATCCTTTTGAAAATAAGTGCGTGAGTCACATAAAACATGAATGTTTTTATGGCCTACCGTAACACTACTTGTGTGCAGAATTTGGTGGAAATAGCTAGACCAGTTCCAGATATATGGTATGAATGCTTTAGTTTCTTATTTGCCGCTGTCGTACAAAACATTCAAAACATACTCTGTAAAGGCTTGTATGATGATTCAAATAGATACTGAAATATGTAAAAATATATAATATAAACTTATCTAAATTATTTATATTGCAGCCAGACGGTAAATAAATCCAGACACACTTTAGGCATGGCCTACTGTAGCACTACTTATGTGAGAAGTTCGGTGGGAATCGGTTTAATGGGAGATGTGGCATAGTGACATAAAATATTAACAGTGCTATGATTTTGAAAGTATATGACTACCTCCTTCAGTCATATACATTTAGATGAAGTACAAAAGCATAACTTGTCAACTGAATTTGATGGATATCAGTTAATAGTTTCTCGAGTTATGACACGAAAACTTAATTTTTCATGTGGTACTATTTCAAATATGGCGAACAAATGAGTTAAGGTATTTGATCATATGATACTTGCTTAGATACTGTCAGCATACAAAGATGGGTTGAAATTGGTTACATTGTTTCGTAGATATAGCATTTTATGCCAGAATGTTCATAAGGACGCTATTTTGAAAATAAACGCCTGGCACCCTCGAAACATAGTAATTTATACGGCATACAACAGTATTACTTGCTTGCCAAATTTGGAAATAAATAGTTTATTGTTTCCCCAATATGTGATAAATTTCTTTATTCGTTCGGTACTATCTTACACTTTTGAAAGCCCTGCATAATATCTACTTGTATGCACTTCGTGAATTCTTCCATCGTAAGTAAAACTATGACTGTCGTGGGCCTGAATAATTTATTCATGCAGTGGTGTAGTGATGCCACTGTATTTTCAGAAAAAGCCAATATTTTACAAATTCGCTTATTCTTACATTTATATACTGTGCCACTGGCGCTCTGTGTGTTATTATTTGAGGCGCCATCTTCGTGCATGGTTGACAGCGAGCTCGCGTACGCACTTGGTATCCTCCTCCTGTTTCCTCCCTTCATGCCCGGTGCCTTGGTATCATCCTCCTGTTTCCTCCCTGCCTGCCTGGTGCCTTGGTATCCTCCTCCTGTTTCCTCCCTTCATGCCCGGTGCCTTGGTATCATCCTCCTGTTTCCTCCCTGCCTGCCTGGTGCCTTGGTATCCTCCTCCTGTTTCCTCCCTGCCTGCCTGGTGCCTTGGTATCCTCCTCCTGTTTCCTCCCTGCCTGCCTGGTGCCTTGGTATCCTCCTCCTGTTTCCTCCCTGCCTGCCTGGTGCCTTGGTATCCTCCTCCTGTTTCCTCCCTGCCTGCCTGGTGCCTTGGTATCCTCCTCCTGTTTCCTCCCTGCCTGCCTGGTGCCTTGGTATCCTCCTCCTGTTTCCTCCCTGCCTGCCTGGTGCCTTGGTATCCTCCTCCTGTTTCCTCCCTGCCTGCCTGGTGCCTTGGTATCCTCCTCCTGTTTCCTCCCTGCCTGCCTGGTGCCTTGGTATCCTCCTCCTGTTTCCTCCCTGCCTGCCTGGTGCCTTGGTATCCTCCTCCTGTTTCCTCCCTGCCTGCCTGGTGCCTTGGTATCCTCCTCCTGTTTCCTCCCTGCCTGCCTGGTGCCTTGGTATCCTCCTCCTGTTTCCTCCCTGCCTGCCTGGTGCCTTGGTATCCTCCTCCTGTTTCCTCCCTGCCTGCCTGGTGCCTTGGTATCCTCCTCCTGTTTCCTCCCTGCCTGCCTGGTGCCTTGGTATCCTCCTCCTGTTTCCTCCCTGCCTGCCTGGTGCCTTGGTATCCTCCTCCTGTTTCCTCCCTGCCTGCCTGGTGCCTTGGTATCCTCCTCCTGTTTCCTCCCTGCCTGCCTGGTGCCTTGGTATCCTCCTCCTGTTTCCTCCCTGCCTGCCTGGTGCCTTGGTATCCTCCTCCTGTTTCCTCCCTGCCTGCCTGGTGCCTTGGTATCCTCCTCCTGTTTCCTCCCTGCCTGCCTGGTGCCTTGGTATCCTCCTCCTGTTTCCTCCCTGCCTACCTTGTGCCTTGCTTTCCCCTCCCCTCCGCGTGCGCCTTTGATTTCTTATTGGTCGATCCTGTTAATGTAACGTCTGGTGCGGTCTTCGGCACGCTTCTTCTCCGTGTTCGTCCAGCGGCCTCAGGATCGCTCCTGTGTCCATTCTACTCCGACGTCATCATGAACTTCACTGAGCTGCGAGTCAAGAAATCGCGTGTCGTTTAGCTGCTGGCTTATTATTGTAGTTTGTATTATGGATGTGTGGCGTAGTATGTGTTTAGTGTTGCTGGTCGTGCAGTACGTTTTCGTGTTTTTTCAAAATTTTCTTTCAGATTGCCCTCTAAATTTCCTTTGGATTAACTGAAGCTCGCTTTCTGCTGTTTGGTTTCATGCTTTTTAACGTATGTGTTGTCGCCGCCCACTTTGGTTTAGGGTTTTCCTTTTTTGGAGAGACTTATTTTCCAGGCTCATTCATCATTAGGGTGCCAACTGTTTGTGAACCTTTTGAAAGCATTGCTCATTATTAATAGCATTGTAGCAGCGAGGGCATTGTTTTGGGTCGTTCAGACAGCCACTCAATGCAGTAAATTTGAAATGTTTTTAATAATATTTTTATGTGGTGAGGGTTTTTATAGGGTCTATCTGACTACACCCTCTTCCATTATTTTTCAGAATTTTCGGAATTTTCTATGTAGATTGATGTTCTTATTTTTTTTGGTGATACTCTCAGTGAATGTAAATTTTTAGTAGCCTATGTGTACTCCGGGAATGCCAGATTATATTAATGAGCCATATTTATATTATCACGAGAGCTGATAAAGGTAAATTTAGAATAAAGGAGAGGTAACACGTATTTTGTGTAAAAAAATATTTGTCACGGCACTCTGCAAGACTCAGTGCTCAATTATCTTCCTTGGGTAACAGATGACTAACCATGTTACTGCGCTACGTTAGGACTGACACACTTCGCTGATCACCAAGCACAAACACAGTCTGCTTATTAGTTCTGATAACGAAACAGTTCTTTGTCGGCTTAAGGATGCTGCCCACCAAAAAATTAAATCTTTTGTACTTGCTCGAAACACCGTTCTAATTGTACATATTAGTTACTACTACTATTTTATTGCACAACATTTTTTTTCATGTAATAGTTTTGGCATCATGGCATGTCAAATTAACAATGTTATTGTTTTTGGACGTGCAAATAAAATAAGCGCATTGACATATATATAAAAAAAAGAACAAGGGTGATATAGAAGGAATGTCATTTTTAAGGTATGCTTAGAAACATTTATTTTATAAAATAATTACAGACTGCTATAAATGAAAAAAAAAATGGAAACATTCCCTTATTTTGAGAAAACTTATAATTGCCAAATTATTTCATAGATGATTTTTAAAGAACATTTGAAGTAATCCATAGTATATCATTTCAATGTGGATTATCTCATTTCAATAAGGAAGTTAGTTTTTGTAACCTGTATGTCCAACAAACAATATAATTGCGATTTAGACAGGTTATTGTGTAAAAATTATGGCATGAAAATTTTTCGTGCGAGGAGATAGCACTAGAAGTAATGTGCACATGTTGAACAGCATTTCGAACAAATGCTAAGGAATGCATTTGTCGGTGTCCAGCATCCACTCTGGAGCCGCCAGCTCAGCGGCTCGAGGCTGGTCGGCGGAGTGCTCGCGTTCGCACTGCTGATCCACGAGCACACGATGACCTTGAGCAGGTNGCACCCCTCCCCCACACCCCCTCCCCCTGGGCCACGTTCTACTAACTTTAATTTGGCTCGTTTCTTAACTTACGCTTTTTAACGCCATCGCTTTATTCCCAGTTATCCAATGGAGGACAACTTAAACGATAACTAGAGACGATGGTTTATCACAGGAAAAGTTGATCGTTTGCAAGGGTTCAACGTACTGTACACATGACCGTTTTCTTTCATTAGCTTGCATGTGTGAATGAAACTCCTATCCCATTTCACTGGGCCAATGAGGATTCTCACTCTCTAAAGCAGAACGAACGTGACTGGTGTGCAAAGGACAACAGACCTGACCATCCAATCATGAAAGGATTAACTAGCTAGAGTGGTATTGACGATATGTTAGCTAAATCTGTTTCGCAATTTCCCAGTGTCTAACGATTAATTATAAAAAGTGGCGTATCTAGACAAACTGGGGAAAAACATTTCCAACCAACATTTTTACCAGAACACTGTTGTACCCTCATTATTTTATATTTGAACAATTTGTTTGTTTAAGCAGCATCGCTGTTTGCAGACCAATCACTACAGACGCGTGATCTTCGCGGCGCGAGTTCCAAGCAAGTTCTCGCCTCCCGCCAAGGCGAGCCGGGTTCAATCCTCGGCCGGGTCACTCCTGGATGTTCGCAAGTGGGGATCGTGCCGGACGATGCCAGTGGTCGGCGGGTTTTTTCGGGGATCTCCCGTTTCCCCCGCCCTTGCATCTCGGCGCTGCTCCATCGCCACCTCATTTCACCCTCATCGGCTCTCAATGCCTCGTTGTTACGAGCCTCCAAAATCTCTCCACTCAACTCAACTCCAAGCTAGTTAGGCCTCAATACTGTACTTGTCTAGGTGTAGTTTGCCTTTGGGCGTTGGCCGCGAGACTTTGGGATAGATATGTGGCTGGACCAATCAAATCACGTTACTACAGAACGGAACGTCTGTGATTCGCGGAGAGGCCTACAAGACCCGAACATTTTGAAACCATCCAATATCGAAATGGGATCAAGGATGGAGTGTTCAGAAATAGAACTAGACAGAAACACTTTACGCGAAAATCGGGTGTCCTTACCAATCACAAACTTTCAGTATAAAAGTATCGGAATCCTCATTGGCCGGGTGAAATGGGAAAGTACCTTTATACGCTCACATCAACCAATAATGAAACAAACATTTCACACACGTGCGCCATTTGCTGAGACCCAAGGATGGACTACCGTCTCCAGTTATAACTGGAGTTGAAGTTGGGACATCTCGTTTCAAAGGTGAACTGACAAAGTCCAATGCATGTTTCTGTCCAACACTCTTAAGGTTGTACGATTCAGAAATAAAAATAATCGCCATATAACTCACTTTCCTTCTTAATGTATGTTTTGTAACTGGCTATGAATAGAGACTTGCAAAATCCGTTTCTTATGTTAAAAATATGCAAAACTCAAAGTTTTTTTTTCTGACTTCTCTCATTGATAAACAACTTGTTTGGCGTATCTATAATGACTTTTCAGCCAAAAACGAAAGTAAAATTACAGAGTAGGCTGATATCCTTAAATGTGGTTACAGGGGTAAATAACTCTGTAGAATAGGCCAGCAGCCAGTTTAATAAAGAATTATGCTCATATTTGCATAGAGCAGTGAAGGCCAAGCTGTTCCCAAATAACAACGCAAATTCGCAAATTTTGGATATCTCTAGACACAAGAATTAAAATTTAACGGTTATGTATATAAAAAAGTCTTTACTTACCCACAAAAATGTTATAAGAAAAACTGGAGTATTGCCAAACTTTTGCAACTAAAAAACTTCATACAAGTTCACTATAAAAAATGTATTTCAGCACTTGTGAATAAGTTTCTGCTTCTCATACAGTCTATATAGGGTTTCGGCACTATTTATTGTTAGCAGTATACAAATGGGAACACATGGCCAGGTATCAGGTACTAGGAACTAGGAGCCACAAGCCAACTCAGTCGACGTCACAGGCGGAGGTCTCGATCGGCGATCTAGGAGCCGCCTTGTTATCGACAACATGACCTATCCCACCCGGAAAATCACTTCTGAAATTTATGATCGTCCCCTAAAATGACTTTTTATAACTCAAAAATATTTTAATAAAATGGAAAAATGTTTCGAACAAGTCTACAAATGAGAAAAGCACCTCCCTCTCCCATCCATCCCTCCCAGTCCTCCATCCCTCCCATCCCCTCTCAATCATGAAAATAAAGAAATTCGCAAACATATCGAACAAATTCTAAAAATCCAGGAACATATAATGTTACTGACTCCGACCACCATGTAAGATGTTGGTGACCTTGATCTAGAACTCAACAAATTGAGAAAAAAGTTTTAAAAATTTGAAAGACACTTGTAAAAATCTAGGAACGAATTACACTATTGACTACGACTCCCATGTTCGATGTGGATGACCTTGACCCCAACAATCTTTAACTAGAAAAATTAAGAACAAATCTAAAAAAATCGAAACAATTTCCAAAAATCTAGTAACAAATTACACTGCTGGCCCCGACCACCATGTTGGATGTGGGCGACCTTGACCTCAACCCTAATAACTTTAGACTTAAAAAATTGAGAAAAAATGTCGAAAGAGTACTAAAAAACTTATTGGTGAAGATGGGGGCAACGCCTCAGGGAAGAAGCTGAGGTTTGATGGGTTTTTGGTTGAGGAGAATTGATTGACCCATCAGCCAGCCGAGCTTCGTCACATGTAGCTTTGTGACATGGCTCGCGAGACAACCTTTGAGGAATACTTTGTGCTCTTATCATGGTTCGCAGCATTGTTCGATATATGCTTTGAGGGATGTTATGTAGCTCGTTTATTGGTTCGCGACATGACTCGCCAAACACATCTCATAATTTCAGACACTAGGTTTATCAAGTCGCTGCATCATCGTGTAGAGTGAGATATTTTATGGACTTTTGCAAAGTTTCCGCGAAGTAATGTAAAGTTATGCACGAAGAGGTTAGGCATGAGAAATGTATTATGTGACTTGTTTCGAGATTGGACGTCATCATCTGTTGGCATGGATGATTGTTATGGTCTAATGGTCTTGCCGGTAGGTTTAGTTCATTGTTATAGACAGTTTGGCAGGAGTTGGTCTCGGTAGGAGCCTGTCTTGGGTGGTGTCATCTCGAGGGGTGGAGCATACTCGGGTGGAGTCACTCTTCGGTGGAGTCAGTCGTTGACCAATATGGTTAGACGGTATGGTTGGCTGGTAGGGCCATTTTGTATGGTAAGTTGTGGGTGATATGATTTGCGAAGGTTATTCGAAGTTTTGATAAGATTTGCAAAGTTTTCACAACCATTTGCTAAGTTTTTACAAAGATTTGCGAAGATTTTGCGAAGATAGAAGAAGATTTTGTAAAAATTTGGCGAAGTATTAGCAAAGTGTTCTAGACAGTTTGGCAGGAGATGGTCTCAGTAGAAGTCAGTCTGGACTGAAGCTAGTCTTGGGTGGAGTCATACTTGAGAGTAGTAATTACTGGGAATGGTCATTCGTTTGTCAGAGTATGGTTGGTCGATGTGGTTGGTTGATCCAGTTGGTTGGCCTTGATGTCTGGTATGGTCGTCTGGTATGACCAGATAGTAATGGTCAGTCGGTATGGTTGGGTGATATAGTCGGCCGGTTGCCCTGGGCGTCTATTATGGCACTTTGGTTTGGTCAGCTGTGGGTGAGATGTTTTGCTATGATTTGCGACATTTATGTAATGTTTGGCGAAGATTTGCGAATATAATAACTATGATTCTGCGAAGTTTTTTCGCGAAGAGGTTAGCTATGAGATTCATTGCAGGCGACTTTTTTCGAGACTGGTCATTGTCTATTGGTGCAGATGGATGGTCTTGTTCATTATTCTAGTCAGTTTGGCAGGGATTGGTCTCAGTAAGAACCAGTCTTGGGTGGAGACAGTCTTTGGTATATTCCATTGTTGGCTAGTACAAATGGTCGGCATGGTTGGCTGGTCTGGTTGGTTGGTCTTGTCGGCAAGTATGGTCTCTTTGTATGGATCTTAGTTATGGTCTGCTAGAATGATCAGTCTGTATGACTTGTCAGCTGGTCAGCATTAGCAGTTGTTATTGTTGGCTGACCTTGGTGGTCGTTAGACTGGTCGGCTGGAGTGGTTGGTTATTTTGTATGGGCAGTTTGAATGTTTTCGTGGCATGGTCAAATGGCATGGCCAGTTTGCATATTAAGCTGGTATTGTATGGTTGGTTCGCATAGTTTGTTCGCCTCGTTGCCTGGTACGGTTGTTTTGTATGCTGCTAGTATGAGCGATTCATGTGGTTGTTCGGTATGTCTGCTCCACGTGTTCAGCTGGTATGGGTGGTTCGTATGATTAGTCTGTTCAGATGGTTTGTATTGTCTGTTTGTATTGTTGGGTGGCATGATCGGATCGTATTACTGGCATGGTTGATTCATATATTTGGTATTGCCCATTAGTATCCCCAGTAGGTGTTGGGCTGTTGGTCTGGCTGGGTGGAATGGGTGTTTGGTATGGATGATTTTTATATTCAGTTCGTATGGCATACTGGTATGGTTGGTTCATATGGTCGGCTGGTATGCTTTGTTCGTTTGATCGGCTGGTAGAGATAGTTCGTATGGTAAGGCTGTATGTTTAGCTGGTAGGGATGGTTCGTATGGTAAGGCTATAAGGTTTGTTCATCTGGTCGGGCAATTCGTCTGGTCGACTGGCAAGGTCATTTGATATTGTTAGTTGTAGGTGAAATGATTTGCGAAGTTTTTGAGAGGATTTGCGAAGTTTTGCTAAACTTCTGTGCGAAGAGGTAAACAACCAGATTCGTATTTGGTGACTTTTCCTAGATTGTTAGTCATCGTTTGTTTGTATAGGTGGGTGGTATGGTCCAACAGCCTTGCTGGTTGGTATTGCCCATTGTTACAGCCAGTTTTGTAGGAACTGGTCTCGGCCGGAACCACTCTTTGGTGGTGTCAGACTTGGGTAGTTTCTGTCTTGGGTGGTTTCAGTCTTGGGCAGTTTGATTCTTGGTAGGAGTTAGACTTGGGTGAAGTCAATCTTGTGTGGTGTCAGACTTGGTTGGAGTCAGTTTTGGGTGGAGTGAGTCTTGGGTGGAGTGAGTCTTGGGTGGAGTGAGTCTTGGGTGGAGTGAGTCTTGGGTGGAGTGAGTCTTGGGTGGAGTGAGTCTTGGGTGGAGTGAGTCTTGGGTGGAGTGAGTCTTGGGTGGAGTGAGTCTTGGGTGGAGTGAGTCTTGGGTGGAGTGAGTCTTGGGTGGAGTGAGTCTTGGGTGGAGTAAGTCTTAGNGGGTGGAGTGAGTCTTTGGCGGAGTCAGCCTTCGGTGCAATAAGTCGTTGGCTAGTATGGTTGATTGATATGGTTAGTCAGGATGGTATTTTGGTATGATAGTAATGTCAGTATTGTGATCTGAAGCAATCACGAGGGATGGTTGGGATGTTGGGGGCAGATGAAATTGTCAAAGATATAAAACATTGGGGAGGAAGAGGAGGGTCTATAGTGACTAAATGAAGTTGAGGAAACTAGCTGGAGGGAGAGGAAGAGGTTTTATGTCGGCGGGTAGTGGGGATGTGTTGGGGTTCGCACAGTGAGAGGGGTGGAGATTGGTGCAGTTCGTTGATGGCGAGGGCGGGTAGTGAATGTGACGAGCTATTGTTGGTAAATTGTGAGGATGTGGAGCTATGTCGAGTAGATGGCGAGCGAAGTGGAGCGACGAAAGCTGTGATGTTGGTGTGGAAGAAGGGGGAGAGGAGAGTAAGTAAATATATTTGGGTGGCTCTTAACAGTGAGGTCTTGAGAGTCGAGGGGAGGGGAGAGGATGTGTGTTACATAAAGTCAATATTTCGCTTTTGGGGGTCGAAAGACTGATCGGCTTAATAGGCAACGACATATAGAGGTGGGAGTTGAGTCGCCTGCTGATCGTCGTACCAGGGAGTGACGGTGATCTGCTATCTTTAAGAGAATCGTACCCTCAGGTTCACACACGATCAACTTGGTTTTTCGCTTTGGGTATGTAGTTTCTTCCCCGATGTTTTCAATTATATTTTTTAGATCTAGGGTTTAAGGCCAAGGTCTCCAACATCTAACATGGGAGTCGGAGCCTATAGTGTAATTTGTTCCTAAATTTTTACAATATTGTTTCGAATTTTTACAACCTTTTTCTCGATTTGTTCAGTTCCAGGCTAAAGCCACCAACCTCCAACATTGTGGTCAGAGTCAGTAACATAATATGTTTCTCGATGTTTTTTTTTTCTGGCCAGAGTCACCTGTTTTTTTCGCGAAAAGATACCACGACTAGTTGTACTCCAAAACACGTTAGTTCAGAAACAGTATCGCTGTTGGATGATTTCAACTCGAATGTCTGCCCACGAATCACAGGCGTAAAGTGTTGGAGTAACCTGATTCTAATTGGCCATTCCATTAAGACAATGTCTTCTCGCAGAGACATGCCACCAATAGGGAAAAGAATACTGCTGGTATGCCCGTGCGGTAATAAAATATGGAATGTGCGGAAATGTTTCCGCGAAAACCAGGTCGCCCTTAGGATGGTGTTTGGCAGCCATGACCTCTAACCTGGCTCGGAGCCTGGAGTCCGCTTTATGCTCTGATCAGCTTTGCTGAGTTGAGAACTCGATCTGGATATTTTTCTATTCGCTTGACAACATTTTAATGAAAAAAAAAAATGATTTTTGGGCAAATTCGTTCAACTCTGAGGTGATTTTTGCGGTAAAACAGGTCATTTTGTCTGCAACATGGCCGCCCCAGGCCGCCGAGCGCGACCTTGGCCTGTGACGTCAACCGAGTTGGCAGGTGGCTCCTGGCTCCTAGTACCTGATACCTGGCCTCAAGTCCCCACATATATACGCTGCATTTGTTGTCTCTTTGCCAAGAATGCATGCGTAGACGATAATTTATATGCAGTTTATAATTGTACTTAGTGTGTGTTGCTATAGAAAGGGAAAGATATGAGCACAGGTCCTAACAGAGATTGACTACCTCCGCTTATTTCACCATCAGATGTCCATTTACCGACGACGATTCTGCCCAAAGAGCTAAGTCAAATATGTAACGTAAGAGCACCAGGCTGGAACACAAAATACTATGACTGAAATGTAAGTTCAACTTTATGGGAACCGATGTAGGTAAAACAAGAAAAGTTAAAAGCATAATAGGTAACGGTGTTTCCCCAACATCGTGTGCAAATATTTTGCCTGTGAGAGCCATTTCTGCCAAGTTATTTCTTACTCCTTAAGTTTATACTGTTCATTGCGGTGCGAAATAAATGCAAAATAAATGCATCGAAATTGGTAAATAATTACTCACAATGGAGGCAAAAACTGTTATCTAGCATTTCAACTCGGTTGATTCCCATACTAGTTTCCACTAATCTGTAAGATATCCTTCACCATGTTAAAAATTATTCTACGTCGTATGTATTGCCCACTTTTGTCCATTACTACTATTGCGTTTAGCAACACTTCGAGGATATTCAATTAGCTAGTTTTCATTAACAGATCGAGAAACTTGACACAGATTAAGCCGGTCCTCCGATCACGGAGGAATCAATCATCCATGCCAGTATCTGCAGACCAAGTTGAGACTCAACGACGACGAATATGTCGTCCTTCGACAAGAAATTAAGTCCAGTCACACCCAAGTCGTTAATTTTATCACGCGACTTCACCTTAAACCAACAACTGCTAAAAACTCTGCAAGGTGGTGGACAATATATACCATTTAGTGCAAGCAAACTGATAACTTATTTGTCTACACGTAATAATATTTCCCCTGCTCGTGTTGGTTTTACATTTTTTAAAATAGTTTACTGAATGAACTAAAGAAACATTTGCGTCTTGTTAGGGTGTTTATCATACTTCTTAGGGACGTAGTTAAATTCGATTAAAATACAACGTATACAACATTTATTCACTTATTTTAAGGTTTGCACAGGTAGGAAAATTATAATAAACAATACGTACTGCAAATTTGTCAACTTAACTTGCGAGTCGTAACTCGTACCGTCATCAAATACGATTATTAAGAGATATTTCAGTAATTTAATAAAAGCGTACATCACGTTCTTGTTGTTAATCACGTGCTCTTGTCCATAAATTCGAGTTAAATTAACTGAAAAGTTTGATAAAATCCTTAAAAAAAACCTTTTCCGAGATACTAGCGCAGATGGACGTGATAAAACGCAGATCACATCGAAATTCTGGACACAGAAAAGCGACATGCTCTGCGCGTACCAGTTTCTCAGATGTGTAAATGACACGTTCCACATCTGCTGGCTAAATGAGCGGCTTGATCGTGCACGCACGCCGGGTTGCAGCAGCCTTCAGGGGCTTGCAGCTAACCTGCGATTATGTTAACTTGGCATGCAACTACAGAGTGATCACACGCCGCGTTTCATCTCCGATACGTATCACTTAGTGAGTGTTTATACGTGTGCACTTCATTCTTGTACAGTTGTTAACGTGGAAGCAGAGCGGGTTCTCATGGAGCAGCGCACCTCACTGTACTACATTCAGAACATGTAATACATGTACTACCGAAACTGGCTACGTGAGTGCAGAGATATGGGCGGCTCTTATCATCGACGTCTTGACGGCCGATGATGGTGAAGTGAGGGGAATACGGAGAAGCGAGGGCGGGGGGAAACTGAAGATAGCCGGGAAAACCCACCGAACGGCGGCATTGTTCTGTAGATTCCCACATGCGAGAAACCGGGAATCGAACCCTGTTAGCTAAGGTGGAAAGCGAGTAGTGTAATAACTACACTACCATAGCCCCTTGAATTCGGCTAAAAAGTATGATTTCTGTTGTGTATGAAACATGAGTAAATATATCTTTTTATCTCTGTAAAATATTTTCCTGAATATAGGCTACTTATTTCAATATATATATATTTAAATATCAACTAGTAAGAGTGTATTGTAAACAATTGTTAAAGCGTTTTTTTATGCTTCCCACTGCAGATTTATAGAGAAAACGTTCCTACAGTAGAGTAATATTATTAATACTACGCTTGTATGTAAGAAAACATTAGTAATATTATTAATACTACGCTTGTATGTAAGAAAACATTAGTAATATTATTAATACTACGCTTGTATGTAAGAAAACATTAGTAATATTATTAATACTACGCTTGTATGTAAGAAAACATTAGTAATATTATTAATACTACGCTTGTATGTAAGAAAACATTAGTAATATTATTAATACTACGCTTGTATGTAAGAAAACATTAGTAATATTATTAATACTACGCTTGTATGTAAGAAAACATTAGTAATATTATTAATACTACGCTTGTATGTAAGAAAACATTAGTAATATTATTAAACATATTTATAATAATTGCCTTTATGTACATACATAAGTGTTTCAGAAATTACATCTTTCTTGTCTCAAATGGATGTGCGCAAGTCAATTATTAAAAACATTTTGTAACCAATATTACTAATTTTGTAATACATACAACCAGGGTTATTATTATATTAATCTTGCTAGATGATTTTTTTTTAATATGCTTACTGATGCATTGAAAACAAAAATAAACTTAAATTTCCTTTAAAATTGTACTTTTATTTAAATGATTTTTAAACACTTCAAAAGCAGGTTCTAGTGAATTATTTCACAGTGTTAGAAAATATACGCGTCCTTCTTCCAGCTGGAGAATATATCATACTTTTTGACAATTTTAGTAGCGTGTGCACTAATGTTGAACGAGTTCTGCGCGTCGTACAAGCAGGTGCAGTGCAATATTCCATCTGAAGCCACTCTGCCTGTACCATGACAATGCCGGGGCTTCTCTCAAAATAACGCTCTTGTTTATTTGCGTTTTATAACATTTTGCACTTCTGTCTCACCCGGTTCAGGTGCGCGCGAAAGAGCCACAGTAGCTGGTGTAAAGGCACTCCATAACCAATACCCCGCGAGTCATGATCGACTTTCGCCACTAGTTGCTTCCATGTTGCTCTGCTTTCCACCACAATCCTCGCATTACGTCCCCACCATCAGCGCTGAAGACCTCGGATGTTGAACGACACAGATACATCTCTCCCTCCCTTTCTCTCTACCCAGACAACGTTCACACACACTACGTCCCCACGACGGCTATCTCGTGGTTTCCAAGCCGTCAGACGCGGACATTCTTCCAACAACTCACCATTAGTACACACACTAGACAACAATGCAACGTAACTGAGCCGATATATCTTCAATCTCTAGCTGGTTTACTGTTGGACGATCAAGTTTTTGACTCGGCTAGGTAACTTGAAGATCGATCACAATCGTTATATTTTAAAATATCACAAACATCATTGGCCCAAAGAGATGGCATTGTAGCTTCATACACGTGTGACGTGACAGCCAGTGAATAGAGAACTAACTGTCTGCAATGCGCACAGCACGCTCCCCCGCTAGCAAACAGTCTACTTTCCCTGTGATAACCCATCGTCTCTAGCCCCCAGTCTCCGAACAATGGCCTATTTACCGTGCTCTCTCTCGAATCCTGTTTATTGTATTACGGTGGCGTAGTGGCCAGGGCGCTCGCCTCCCACCACGGCGATCCGGGTTCGATCCCCGGCGGGTTCACTCCCGGATTTTCGCATGTGGAAATCGTGCTGGACGATGCCGCTTGCCGGCTGGCTTTCTCGGGGTACTCCCGTTTCCCTTGCCCTTGCATTCCAGAGCCACTCCATTCTAGGGTTTCATTTCTGTCATGCTGGGGGATGACGGCCACCTACGGGTCCCAGCTGGAAAGACCGTCACTCGGAGGGTGTTGCCTTGCCCTGGGTGCACTCCCCACACGCCATTTATTTATTTGTATTACTCTGAGCCCTTTCTTCTCTCAAATACGGCATAATGCAGCGACTCTCCAAAAAACGTTGTATTTATATTCGATTTACACAAGTTAATTTTCAGTTGTACAATATAACCAAATGCACTGGAACATTGCTGCAGGGTTAAACTCGCTTTTTGACCCACCTTGGTCATCTCGTCTCCAAGTCACGTTCCACTTTAACACTTCGCCTCCCCTTCCATGGAAGTTAGAAATTACAGCGAAGCACACGTCCTCTGCCTGAGCTCTTTACAGCTTTATTTAAGTAAAAAGAAAATCTTTACATTTAGCACATGTTATTATAACGGTCATTTCGAGGTAACATAAATTTGGAATGGAGATCAGACATCTGCATCTATCTTCACGCGCACGGGGGTTGCGGTGGTGTAGTGGTCAGACTACTCGTCACAAGCCTAGGCGAACAGGGTTCGATTCCCAGCGGGTTCGCTCCTGGATTTTTGCACGTGGGAATCGTGCCGAACAATGCCGCTGGTCGAGGGGTTTTCTCGGGGATCTCCCTTGTGACCCGCCCTTGCATTCCGGCACTACACCGCCCTCACCAGCGCTCAACGCCTGGATGTCAAGTGACGACCACAAGCTCTCAACAACAATACTACGACTAAGTTAGACGTTAGGAGAGGGTACTCGGTGACCTTGAATACTAAGATCATACTCGTGTAATCCTGGAGGTTCCTTCATGCAAGGAGACAGAAATAGAGCTCCTTCTTACAAAAGTTCCTCCAAATGCTTCGAAGAATATCAAGAATATACGTTGCAAGCTACCGTGTCCTAACTTTCACCCAAGTTCTTCTCAAAAATGTTTTATTCTTAGGGGGTCACCTGTTTTCCGCGAAACGATTTACGCCTAGGCTAATCTCCAATATTGTACGTGCACTTTTAAACTTGCTTAGTCTAAAATTAGCGTCGTGCTTGGTGCAGAAGAAAGTTGCTCGTGTGTTCCGGGCTCTTCACCAGGCTACAGTGTGAAGGTACAAGTGCTTAAATTATAAAGTCTCATCAAATAATAAAACAAATTCTGCAAGTCTCTCTAATACGATGTTTGTAAACGAAGCGAGAAGCGCGACACATGGCATCACGAACTACCAATCAGCGGCCATCGTGTCGCTAACTACACAGGTCTCATCAACCTGTACACTGTGGCCTGGTGAAGAGCCCGGAACACGCGAGCAACTTTCTTCAGCACCAAGCACGACGCTAATTATGAGCCATGGCAAGTTACACTAAGGGGTAGCAATTTGGTAAACCTTTCTTCTGCTCTAATCTTACGTTATGTCTGGTTCATATCACTGATCACAGAATACAAAGCTTACACTTTATTGGTAGAGACGATGGCTTGTCGCGAAAAAAATTTGACTGTTTTTTTAATTTTCAACGTTCCTTGCGCACGTCAGAACACTGTCTTTCATTCTCAGTTGTCGTGTGTGTATAAAGTTTTTCTCGAGCTCAATCAGAATTCGCATACTTTATGACTAAAGCCTTATTATTAGTCTGTAAAGTTTCAAGCCGAGTAAAATATTCATATCCCAAATCACAAAAGTATCAAAACGTTACAGTGTTTTGCAAATATGTTAGAAAGGTTTTCACAAATTTTCCTGTCTTTTTCTTATTGGATATGATAAAGAAACAGGTTCTTTGTCATGTTAAGAACAGCACGCATAAAATATGTTTATATTTACAATACCTGAAACCTTAAATTAGCGTGGGAGTGAAAGGGTTACCTATCTGTGATATTACGGAATGCATACTGTATATTTACGCAATTTTTAACTAGATGCGGACGTTGCTATGTTGCAATTGTAATTTTTACAAGTATTTTTTTTTTGTAATTTCACGAAATGCTTGTAGCAGTGTGCAGAAGAAGAAGGCGAGGACACAGAGTAGATACGTACATAGATGCGAAATGATATGACGGCTCCTTTAACGTGGGAAACCCCATTCTCTTATTGGCTACACGAGGTTTTAGAAATGGGCCTCGTATCTGATTAGATGCCGCATGGTATACGAGCTTCCCTATTGGCTGGGATGCAGGCTGGCGAGTGGGTTGCCGGCGCTGATTGGCGAACGGCGTTCCGGCATGTTGGTGGCGAGTGCCGCCATCTTGTTGGCGCGTGACGCTGTAGTTGACGGAGGCGTGGGGAGGAGACATATGTTGTGCCTTGTGTGAGGAGCGTGTGTAGAGACCGCATGTCGCGAGATACTGCATGTAAACACAGAGCTCGGAGCTAATAGGTCTCAAGAACGGTGACACATTGCACGAACAACCACGCAAGTGTCGCCATCTTGTTGGCGCGTGACGCTGTAGTTGACGGAGGCGTGGGGAGGAGACATATGTTGTGCCTTGTGTGAGGAGCGTGTGTAGAGACCGCATGTCGCGAGATACTGCATGTAAACACAGAGCTCGGAGCTAATAGCAGAGTTCTTGCCACTGTGTAACGTGCTTGTTGGTGGCAAGTGTCGCCATCTTGTTGGCGCGTGACGCTGTAGTTGACGGAGGCGTGGGGAGGAGACATATGTTGTGCCTTGTGTGAGGAGCGTGTGTAGAGACCGCATGTCGCGAGATACTGCATGTAAACACAGAGCTCGGAGCTAATAGCAGAGTTCTTGCCACTGTGTAACGTGCTTGTTGGTGGCAAGTGTCGCCATCTTGTTGGCGCGTGACGCTGTAGTTGACGGAGGCGTGGGGAGGAGACATATGTTGTGCCTTGTGTGAGGAGCGTGTGTAGAGACCGCATGTCGCGAGATACTGCATGTAAACACAGAGCTCGGAGCTAATAGCAGAGTTCTTGCCACTGTGTAACGTGCTTGTTGGTGGCAAGTGTCGCCATCTTGTTGGCGCGTGACGCTGTAGTTGACGGAGGCGTGGGGAGGAGACATATGTTGTGCCTTGTGTGAGGAGCGTGTGTAGAGACCGCATGTCGCGAGATACTGCATGTAAACACAGAGCTCGGAGCTAATAGCAGAGTTCTTGCCACTGTGTAACGTGCTTGTTGGTGGCAAGTGTCGCCATCTTGTTGGCGCGTGACGCTGTAGTTGACGGAGGCGTGGGGAGGAGACATATGTTGTGCCTTGTGTGAGGAGCGTGTGTAGAGACCGCATGTCGCGAGATACTGCATGTAAACACAGAGCTCGGAGCTAATAGCAGAGTTCTTGCCACTGTGTAACGTGCTTGTTGGTGGCAAGTGTCGCCATCTTGTTGGCGCGTGACGCTGTAGTTGACGGAGGCGTGGGGAGGAGACATATGTTGTGCCTTGTGTGAGGAGCGTGTGTAGAGACCGCATGTCGCGAGATACTGCATGTAAACACAGAGCTCGGAGCTAATAGCAGAGTTCTTGCCACTGTGTAACGTGCTTGTTGGTGGCAAGTGTCGCCATCTTGTTGGCGCGTGACGCTGTAGTTGACGGAGGCGTGGGGAGGAGACATATGTTGTGCCTTGTGTGAGGAGCGTGTGTAGAGACCGCATGTCGCGAGATACTGCATGTAAACACAGAGCTCGGAGCTAATAGCAGAGTTCTTGCCACTGTGTAACGTGCTTGTTGGTGGCAAGTGTCGCCATCTTGTTGGCGCGTGACGCTGTAGTTGACGGAGGCGTGGGGAGGAGACATATGTTGTGCCTTGTGTGAGGAGCGTGTGTAGAGACCGCATGTCGCGAGATACTGCATGTAAACACAGAGCTCGGAGCTAATAGCAGAGTTCTTGCCACTGTGTAACGTGCTTGTTGGTGGCAAGTGTCGCCATCTTGTTGGCGCGTGACGCTGTAGTTGACGGAGGCGTGGGGAGGAGACATATGTTGTGCCTTGTGTGAGGAGCGTGTGTAGAGACCGCATGTCGCGAGATACTGCATGTAAACACAGAGCTCGGAGCTAATAGCAGAGTTCTTGCCACTGTGTAACGTGCTTGTTGGTGGCAAGTGTCGCCATCTTGTTGGCGCGTGACGCTGTAGTTGACGGAGGCGTGGGGAGGAGACATATGTTGTGCCTTGTGTGAGGAGCGTGTGTAGAGACCGCATGTCGCGAGATACTGCATGTAAACACAGAGCTCGGAGCTAATAGCAGAGTTCTTGCCACTGTGTAACGTGCTTGTTGGTGGCAAGTGTCGCCATCTTGTTGGCGCGTGACGCTGTAGTTGACGGAGGCGTGGGGAGGAGACATATGTTGTGCCTTGTGTGAGGAGCGTGTGTAGAGACCGCATGTCGCGAGATACTGCATGTAAACACAGAGCTCGGAGCTAATAGCAGAGTTCTTGCCACTGTGTAACGTGCTTGTTGGTGGCAAGTGTCGCCATCTTGTTGGCGCGTGACGCTGTAGTTGACGGAGGCGTGGGGAGGAGACATATGTTGTGCCTTGTGTGAGGAGCGTGTGTAGAGACCGCATGTCGCGAGATACTGCATGTAAACACAGAGCTCGGAGCTAATAGCAGAGTTCTTGCCACTGTGTAACGTGCTTGTTGGTGGCAAGTGTCGCCATCTTGTTGGCGCGTGACGCTGTAGTTGACGGAGGCGTGGGGAGGAGACATATGTTGTGCCTTGTGTGAGGAGCGTGTGTAGAGACCGCATGTCGCGAGATACTGCATGTAAACACAGAGCTCGGAGCTAATAGCAGAGTTCTTGCCACTGTGTAACGTGCTTGTTGGTGGCAAGTGTCGCCATCTTGTTGGCGCGTGACGCTGTAGTTGAAGGAGTGCGCAGCTGTATTGTAAACTACTCTTACTCGAGGAGACGATGGGGACGTGCGGAGGAGACATACGGCGCGCGTGTGTGAGGCACAAGTGTAGAGACGGCATGTCGCGAGGTACTGCATGTAAACACAGAGCCCGGTGCGAGTAGCAGAGTTCCCGCCACTGTGTAACGCGCTTGTTGACAGACGCGAGGGAACCCGCGCTGATTCACGACATTACAAGCGGCAGGACGAGTTCGCAGCTCGCCCACTACGGCTCTCGTACCGCCGTCGACACTCGGCCTGCTGCAGACGTGATCGCCGCACCTTACTACGGCCAGCCGTCTGACCCCAGTCACGTTGGCAACGCAAACATTCGTTGTATGTTTCTACCACATGCTGTTCAACTGGCAGACATTGTAAGTGATTAATTACTTTTTCTTCGCAAACAAATATTGAGCCCACACTTTTCGTATAATTTCTTGTCAAAATCACACTTTTGCTGGTTTAGAAAACTAACTTACGTTCAGAAATGAGATCATTCACACAGGAATAAGATATCAAGGTCTACTATATACGCTTATAAATTCGTACATGAAAATGTTTTTCAATATCAAAAAATTTCTTAAATAAGGAAATTCCTGCATAATTTTGATTTGTGGCTGTACCTTTTTTTAAAAATAACTTTAGTTAAGAATGCTTTGAATTGAATCAAAATAGGATTTTTATAAATTTTTTAAAAATAGTCTGGTTTAATTTTTATAATTTTTACAGTAAGAAAACCTAAAAATTTACACTTAAGCATGAAAAAAACCATTTAATATAAAATATATTATCTGAGAGAAAATCAGTCGCAGATAATGTCCACGAGCTTAGCAGTATGTGGTGCAAATGTAAAATAACAATTCTGTTCGTGGCCAAAGTCCTTAGAACCGGATCTTAATCCATTCCGCATGTGGAAATCGCGCCGGATGATGGAGCTGGTCAGCGGGTTTTCTCGGGGATCTCCTGTTTTCCCCCGCACTTTCGTTCCGGCGCTGCTCCATACTCACCTCAATCACCCTCTTCGGCTCTCAAGACCTCGCTGTTAGAGCGGCCCATATCTCTTCACTCGCTTAATCCATTCGAAGCTATAACTGCGCACTACATAAACAGCAGGATGGTTGTAATTGGCCAAAACTGTGCAGTGCAAGGCTCAGTGTCCAATTATCTTCTCTGTGGGTAACTGGTTAACAAACCTTGTTACTGCTCTACATTATGAGTGGTTCTTATTTCTAAAGGTGAATACTAAGCTCATTGCTTGTGATAACTAAACAAGTGGTGCGTCGGTTAAAAGTACAGCGCCTGTCGTAAATTTTCTTATTTGCCACACCTTCAACTATAAATAAGATCGAATCTGAATGATTTCAATTTTCTGTCTCGAGCCCGGGTCAAGGCAGTGCGTGCATGTATAGCACACGGAGAGATGTTTGCCGTGACACACACACGTCTGAACCATCGTAACAGACTTATGAAGTAGCAGCAGTGCGGTTTGTATCTCACACCCGTGCTAACACGCTACCAGCTCACTTTACGTAAAGACGATGACAACAATTGTGTTACCCATACACTCCAACATTCCACTCCACGGTGGTTGCAACTTCTGTTTAAATAAAGGCGACAGAACTGAATGTGTGTTGTGGTTGTCTAATGGAGCTGAAATCCGCAAGCGTTGTTGGTTATACTGCCGCTCACGGTGAAAGGGGCTCCGGGTTCGAGTCCTGTGCAAGTCGTGTTTGTATACGTCTTTGCGGGTCACTCTAAATGGGGTAATATTTCTAAACTTCGCTAAATCGGATTGTTGCTTATCAATAGGAGTGAAACAAAAATTAGTTGCTTGCCCGAAGAAAGCTAATTCTCCTAATCGTATCTTATAGTTTTCTTTTTTGGGAAAATACTCTGCGTGCACTTATTATTTTATTTTTATGAACTTTAACATTTCTATAATAAAATGAAAATATTCTAATTTATTCCTGACACATTTTTGTATCCAATCCTTACATAATCAAATAAAAAATAAGTACGGCCATTTAAAATTATTGGAGTTAAAGGTGAGTACGATGAGGCTGAGTGCTTCTCCGACATCTCGCTCATTAGAACTCCAACATTAGAACACCAAAATACATCTAAAATGATCTTTCATAGCACTGTATCTCAAAATGTACGGGTCAGATAAATACAAAATCAGTTTATATTCATGCACTCAACCATACTGCACATTCTAATAACGAATTCATAGTCATCGCTGAATGCACCATAGGTGCACGCAGCACCACGAGAACACTACACGCCAGTTCAGAGCCAAGCGCGTAGCGGTGACGGCCCACTTGATGCGCGTGCCAGTGTCGCCCTTACAGCTCGCAGACTTTCGTGGGTCAAATGCTGGAGGTATCTCCACTACGGCAGGCCTCGTCAAAGAAGGTGAGTACCTCCTGGTCACATCTTTAACCCTTACAACCCACTTCATGTGCAAAATATGTACATTTTTTGTTCGTTCTGTACTTAAATCGACACAGAGTTTGTTTCATTACGACAGGCAATGAGCTGCAGACTTCGTAGGATCATGAAGCATACACAGGGGCAGTGATATTTCGCGAAAATATTTCGGGACCAGATAAAGTTCAAAGCACTCTAGAATCGTCTAGCTTTTTTGATTGGCTGAAGCATGTTGTGGTCCGTGTTAACTGTTTGCACACGAATCACGAATGTACAGTGTCGGAGGTACGGAATCCTGAGTGGCTCGGTCAAATGCGGAAACGACACCAGCAGCCAATGGAGGCATGACAACAGCCGAGGTGTATATATAGTATTGAAGTCTACCGGTTGTTCCCATTTATTCGCGAAAAATCACTGGCCCTAAGCATACACAAAGCAAATAATTTGCACGGTCTACGAATGAATAACCTGCAGGGAAGATAATTGAGCAGCAACAGCGAAAAGTGACATTCCTAAGTGTGACGAGAAAACTTGTGTGCTCCAGTTGTGAATTAACTTAACTAAGTCGCTGTTTGGGTGCACACTCCACTCGTTCTGTTATCGCTACAATGACCGCATTCCTAAGATGCGTCCCCGATTACATTCCTGTAGCGACCCAAGCAGTTGTTTCCCATCGCCGTGCTGAAGATCTTGCCAACTCGACGTTCCTTGCTCCTACAACGCTGCGGATGATTTTTTTTTTTAACATCCCGCATCTGCTTGAGAACGCGCGCAACTGACATTCGGGAAGTCTTGTGTATAATATAATCCATTCACGATTACTTCACACTTTTCTGAAGCCCTGCTAAAATTCTACTTTCAAGATATTTCTCCGCCTCGTGCAAACAAAGCTCAGCTAAGACTAGACAATTACACCAAAGGACGACGCACCGAATTCGTGCGCGCTCAGTTGTAATTATTTTTGCATAACAACTATTTCTTACCAGGTGCCACCAACACACACCTTTTCTCACTGTGTTTATTCATATTTATTATAAGTTATATATTATAATTTATAAATAAAATACAAAGGTAAAACTTCAATTTAACGAAAAATGAGATACTTTCATATTAAGGAAGGTATAAAACGCTTGTGATACAAGGAATATTTAGGAAATAACTAAACACGTCGTACTTGGGGTGTTTTTTCAAAGGTTTGGTTAAAACAGTGCGAAGAAACCGCGAATAAACTAGAGACTCCATATTCCAGTCGGGTGTGATGTCCACGTTGTCGGTCTTCACGCTAGCAAACACCGTGCGACTATTTAACACTTTCATGTCCAAGATGGACCATTATGTCTACATGTTGAACAGTAAGGTTGTATTAGACCACCACTGTACGTTGCGCGGCTAAGTGCCCAATGATCTTCCCTGAGGTCACCTCATTGGTAAACCTCACTACTGCTCTTACGTTACGTCTAGATCGCATCGCTGTCACCGAACACAAAGCCTACAGCTGTCTGATTGTGATAACGAAGCAAGTTCTCTGCCAGATTACGTACAGCACGAACAAACAAACTTCTAGTTTGTATTTGCAACTCTGTATTCAAAACTGCTCTGTGAAGCTGCAGTTACTTAGTAGTTAAGGGGCCCACCTGTCTGCGTCGTGTTTCTCCTTTTTTGGCCGATATGCGCGGGAGCTATAAGGGTCACATTGTCACGCGCTACAAGAGCGCCGTCACCGCTATGTGCAGTGCTCTTAACTGGCGTGCAGCGTTGTCGTAGTGCTTCGTGTAAGTATGGCAACCCTATCATTTTACTGCTGAATATTCTCTAGCAAACTTCATTACAGGCTCCTGTCGTAGTTTGCCGCGTATCCAACCAGTATGTTTTAAGATATGGCAGTCTAAAAAAGCAGTTTTTAACTATATTGGAGGGTTCTAAAATAATATTTATAGCATGCGTAGTAATTTTAAAGTGCCATTCCGTCCTCGTCTGGGGTAAAATGTCTTTTCTTAAGTAAGTATACTAAGGTCACTTTTGATAGTTTCGTCAAAAACCAGAATTTCGGAAACCCTGCAACGCAGTTGAAGCGCAAGGTAATGGAACCCGTAAGCATACAGAAGCGAAGAAGCCGCTTGTTCCATAACTCCAGCAGCACGTGCCAGCAAAATGGCGTCACTGGCTAGCAGAATGTTGGAATGCCTTTCCCTGATCAGTTCCTGGTAACCAACTCAACAACCAGCAGCCAGCCCAACCAATAGAGAACCTTTCGCGGTATGCAGCAGCCAATAAGGCACAAGCCTCTCTTCCAGAGCCTCGCGCAGACACTCAGGGAACGTGTTACTATCGCTGGGTAAGTGAGCGTTTTGATAATCTAATGCAGAAAATTTGTTATTGGTAGGCAAAGAACTTAGCCGAGTCACAATCTTCATCGTCTAATCACGAAACGACAATTTAGACAAGTGTGTTTTCAAAAATGTCATCTCATTTTTTTTTACAGTTTTCTAGTGTCTATACTTAGACCTAGAGCCACCAGTTTCTCGCGATAATCTTTACCCGTTAACTATACTTCAAAGGCCTACGCACACACTTGCATTTTCACTCTTGTTTCTGGCTAAGTGTCGTCTTGATAAGACATGGCCTGCCAGACTGAACCAATTAGAAACCTGTTACTCTGACTGTGAACGTCTGTGATTTGCGGGCTGGCACCTAAGACGCATGAGAGTTAAAATCATCTAATCAGAAAACCAAGTCTGAGCTAAATAGTTTTGGAGTATAACTAGCAGCTGAAAATATTGAAACAAAATAAGAGCCTCTATATTTGTATGCACCCATTTTTTCTAACACGAAACGCATTGTTTTTTTTCATCAGGCTTCTGCTCCAGAGCACCAAAAAAAAGGAAGAAGAAAACTTAACTTAAGCGTTGCCTCCTTGGCTCAGGTTGCCGATGTGGGTCACGACGATGCGGGTTCGAGTCCCGAGGAAACCATGGCTATATGTAGGGGCAGTGACATTTCGCGAAAAGATTTCCAGACAAGATATGTTCTGGCCCGTGTTAACCGTTTGCGCACGAACCACGAAGGTTCAGTGTCGGAGTTACTTAGTCCTGAGTGGCTTGGTCAAAGACGGACACGGCACCAGAAGCCAATGGAAGTACAACAACAGCTGGGTTGTGTATGTAGTATTGAAGTCTGCCGTGAGGTCCGATTTTTACGCTATATGTATGCGGTTTTCAAATGTACACGTATGTTAGGTTAGTGTGCAGCCTGCTATGACCGCCTCAGCGCGGGGCAGCTGCAGCAACAGTATACATGCGGATAGTCGTTGTCGCTGAAACACATCCAGTAAACACCGGAGAGCGCTATACAACAACAAACACAGCAATCTGCCAACGTGTGGAGTCTTGGGTCTGGCTGACACTGTGCGACTGTGCCAAACTACTTACATCTCACGGATGTAGCTCCGCCCAAGACCTACATGAGGACCAATAGGAAATGAGGGCTACATGCCGAGGGGTGGAGATAGTAAGAGCGGCGAGGAACCAGGACGACACAGCAGTTGACGAGGTCACGCGACGATAAGATGCCGCCTTATCCGGCTACCTGGAGGTGTGTGTGTGTGTGTGTGTGTGCACGCTAGGGTGTAGTAGTACGTTTGGTTCCTTTCTACTTCCACCACATACCATCCGCTTCAGGGGCAGTGGTGGCGTAGTGTCCAGGGCGCTCGCCTCCCACCATGGCGATCCGGGTTCGATCCCCGGCGGTTTCACTCTCGGATTTTCGCATGTGGGAATCGTGCTGGACGATACCGCTTGTCGGCGGGTTTTCTCGGGGTACTCCCAATTCTCTCGCCCTTGCATTCCAGTGCCGCTCCATTCTAGGGTTTCATTTCTGTCATGTTCGGGGATGACGGTCACCTACGGGTCCCAGCTGGAAAGACCGTCACTCGGAGGGTGTTGCTTTGCCCTGGGTGCACTCCCCGCATGCCATTATTATTATTATTATTACCATCCGCTTCTTGGAATGAATTAGAGATGCAGCAAAATTACCCAATTCTTTGTGCTATAACAAATGACGAATTATTGCTTGTAAGTATAATATATAAGTACAAGTATTAACAAACCCTACCTGTGGTCAGTTTAACGACGTCCCTTCCTCGCCCTGTTTATTCAAGAACACAAAAAGCCATCTCCTGAATGGCCAACGAGAATCAAGCTGGGGTTTAGGTGATCAACACTTCAAATAAAACTCCACGTAGCTAGGGACACACGATATTCGGGCAAAGATTCCCACGCAGGCTGTACTCCAGTATCTTAGTACGCACATAGAGATCTCCTTTGGTTATTCGCCGATTGTTTTTATGACTAGAAATCCTGTGATTTAACTGGAACTGTAAATGTTAGGATAAAACTGTTCCGAATTAACGAATTTGACAGCGGATCTGATGAACCTTCTCCACTTGAATCAATTAAATTATACTGATCATTAAGTTGCTGATATTCACTCATTGAACAGTGATTTTTACTGATTCCTCTGACCTGGCAGAGAAATTTCAGCGCATTCCGCTGATTGGACAGTAGAAAACAGCTCATTAACTGCAGATCCAGAAGAATTATTCTACTGAACGAAATCACTGATTCAGATTCATATCGTGTGACAGTCGGAAACATCCAATACTAAAGTGGCCGGGTCACTCCCGGATTTCCGCATGTGGGAATCGTGCCGGATGATGCCACTGGTCAGCGGGTTTTCTCGGGGATCTCCCGTTTCCCCCGCCCTTGCATTCGGGCGCTTCTCCATACGCAACTTAATCACCCACAACGGGTTTCAAGATCTCACTGTTAAGAGCCGCCGAAATTTTCTCTACTGTTCACTCACTCATTAACCCCTTAACTTTTACATTAATTTTTCGTTCCAGGTGTTGCAAAAGAAGAGATTTTTGGTCTGACAAGTACTCACGAATTCCTTGTAATAACTAGGGGCAGTGATATTTCGCGAAAAGATTTTGGGACCAGATAAAGTTCAAAGCATTGTAAAATCGTCTATCTTTATTGATTGGCTGAAGCATGTTCTGGTCCGTGCTAACTGTTTGCGCAAGAATCACGAATGTACAGTGTCGGAGGTACGGAATCATGAGTTGTTCGGTCAAATGCGGAAACGACACCAGCAGCCAATGGAGGTATGACAACAGCCGAGGTGTATATATAGTATTGAAGTGCACCGGGTTTTCCGATTTATTCGCGAAAAATCACTGGCCCTTGTTATAACTTATGCTATGGAAAATGCGAAAATAATGTATATTGGCCTATGACTAGCGGCAACCAGTATATAAATGTTGGTGTGCCTGCAGCAGCCAATATCAGTTACCAGGAAAAAAATACCCTGTCTCGGTGCTGGCTTCTGTCCTTCTACAGCACCGACCATCACTTCACCTATCTTGCAACATGTCATACGTGAACTCAGGGGAAATATATTCAGGGGTTAAGCGTTTTTAAACACGACTTGACCAAGAACGCTCTTCACGAAACTCGGGTCAACCTGCAGGCAAGGAGTGGACAGCTAGGTGCATAAAACACAACTCCATCCCTGGACCGGAGCTTGCACGCCGACAGACATGGCGGAGAAGTTCATGGGCGGGGATGTACTGGGAATGAGGAGCCTGGCCAGATGTAAACCTCACAAAGTAACTGCGATGCACGAGGCTGCTGTGATCTCTCCGCCCGCACGCAGCCTGCAGTCGACGTACTTCTACAGAGAAGCCATCACGTTTCACATATCTGCTTCTATAGTCCATTCGCGGTTTGTTCACACTTTTGGAATCAAACCTTTGAAAAATCACCCCATGTAGGACGTGTTTGGTTATTTCCTAGTTATGTCATACATCATACGCGTTTAATACTTCTGATAACATAAAAGTATCTTAATTTTGGTTATATGCTGAACTTATATTTATAATTTATTTATAAATTATAATCATTACGAATCAAAACAATGTGAAAATGTGTATGTTGGTAATGACAAGTAAGAAATAGTTGTTAAGCAAAATGTTATTAAACTGGGTGCGCATGAATGCGTTGCGTTGTTCCTTTGGTGTGATATTCTAGACTATGTTTTACGAGGCGGATGAATATCCTGGAAGTAACACTTCAGCAGGGCTTGAGAAGTGTGAAGTAACCGTGAGTGGACTATAGCTGCCTTGCCGTACTCGCAGTGCTGGAACTTGATTGAGTTCCGTGTATATTTACCAGCAGTCACGTCAGGCTAGATGTGAGTCGCACATATATGCCATTACAAGAGCTCTAACTAGTGCACTTACATGCCATTACAGGAGCACTAACTAGTGCACCTCCCAGCGACCTACTGGCTAGACTTACACGCGGCGTGCTAACCGTGTTTACAAGCCCCATTATTGGCCAGCCGTCACCCAATGAGCAAACGAGCTGACTTGAGACCCAATCACAGTGACTTGTCATGTATGCACAACGTGATATACATTCTATAATGTTTATTTTGATAACAAAAACCAAATTAAATTTTGGTTCACTAAAAGTGTTCATATAAAATCATTAAAAAAAATTGGGAAGCAACGGAACAATATTCATGCGAGTTTTGTCTTCAAGGGCAAAGGAATACTCTTTGCCTTGTATAGATTGGGCTGATGGTGTGATGGCAGAACATGGATGGGCTTCAAGGGCTGTCAAACTGTCATACGAGGTACAGTTATCTCTCTCCAGACAATACCATTAAAGAGAGGAAACCAAAATTTTATAGACACGAAAACTTACGTAGGGTATTCAAACAATCATGCATTCACTAACAACATTTTTTTTTACCTTGAAGTATCAAACATTTTTTGGCGCCATCTATCACGTGGCATATTTTCTACATTAGTATGAGTGAACGAGCTTAAAAAGGTATCCAAGCGACACTTGGAAATTGTGGATATCTTCCAAAGAGATACAGTATAAAGTGATTACATACAATTTTGCCCTATGAGATCGTCCTTTTGACACTTTGAAGTCTGCTTATCAGGGCTTTTGAAAATGTTGTTAACCGTGAACAAGTATAGACTAAAGTCTGGAGTTGAACATTTCCCCTTATCAGTGAAGTTAGTCATTACCAGTCCTTCCTAGCGATAAGGATGACATATTATATGCATTATCACACACACACACACACACACGCACACTTGCTGGATTCCGCGGCACTTAATATACGCTTAAACAATAGTTGGCCATATGTACGGCATAACTCAATGGACGTTGTTTTACAACATCGAGACTACGTGTTTGAACCACAGGAGGCAATGCTTGCGTCTGTTTTAAGAGCGTTGTTCACGAAAAATATTGTTTGTTTGTAAAAGTACCACATACTGTCCAACTTGTAGATATTATCTGTATATACTTTTTCCTGAGATAAAATTTTCTTAGATCACATGATTTTTGCAAAATTACCTGTCAAAGTCACAATTGTACTGTTTCGGTAAATTCATAAATTAAATAAATCAAACTATTAAGAAAAGTGTAATTGGAACTCCTTGTCTCAATTCATTTTAAGTTATGTTTAGAAAAAGTTATCTTACGAAAATTCAGGGGCAGCCACAAACAAAAATATTCAAGAATTCCCCTATTTTCAGCACGAGAGTAATTTTTAACTATTTGTGCATTCCAAAAAAACAGTGTAATTGCAACTTTGGCACGTATTTATACAAAAAATACGCGTTATTTTTTTCTAAGAAAAATAATTACAGATGATATCTAAAATTGGAACAGTGTATAATACAAACATTAAATAACAAATATTTTCGTGGTTAACTCCCTTAAATTCGATATGTGCCAATTCCCGGCTAACCTCATTTTACAAACGCCGTGCCGTTAACAATTTTCCTTTATTTAATTCTGCCGTATACTCAAGTATAGTTGTTATTCAGCTTTGTTATTCGTTTTCAAGGCAAGCCAGAAAATCGCTTATTTATTTGCAAGAAGTTCACGTTGCCGTTGAAAGATTAGTATTTACAACCACAAATCCTAACTTGCCTCGCTAATGAAAGTATTAGTGGTCTAGAAACATATAATTTTAACATTAATATCTTACACCCGTTCGTAACGTAAAGAAAATCTCAATGCTTTGTACTAAGTTACGTTAGATAGCAAGTAAAAAAAAAAATAATATTTAAAATGTTACAGGAAAAAAGTAAAATTCATTGAGATTTATTTTTTAGTTGGTTTTTCAATTAAGGTCCAATTTTTACTATGAAAAGTTTAGAACATTTCTCTAGAAATATCATTAATTAAAAGACGCAGTATATGACAAAACAAAAATGTCCATATTATGTTACACAACAGAAAGTGTTCTAACGTTTATTTGCTTCACATGATGCTCAAATTACGACGAATATCTTCTGAGGTTGTGTATGCTAGGCAGAGCGTGCTTCGAAGGTATTAATGCACGCAACGGTTACTGTCGTGCGTAGTTTGATTAATTTCGCTATCCTTTACCTATCAGACTACCGTTCACTATCTGTTACAAATCACCCCCCATTGTCAGAGACATTGGGAGATATTTTGAACCAAGATATCTTCGAAAACACTGTAGCACCCTGATCCATTTACGATTTGATGATGCGTTTTTCGACAGGATTTAGTATTTCACAGATCAATCATAATTAGGGTCACCTGTTTTTCGCGAAAAGATCCATGCACAGACTAGATTTCTATGTCTTACGTGCAGGTTTGCACATTTAGTTCGGCCATTGGCTGTGTGTCTGTGTGAAAATGCATTCTCTACTCGACTGTGCCAATCTGAGAAAATTTACCTTACCTTAGACGTCCGTGATTGGCTGGAGACACCTAAGACGCCTGCGAATTAAAATTAACCTATCGCGATATTGGCTTTAAAATAACGTGTTTTGGAGTACAACTAGTCGCTGGCTGTAATCATAATGCTTGAGCCTTAGAGGGTCGGAATACTTCTTGGCCCAAGGAATTAGGAAGGAAGCTTCATACATACAAGATAACCAATAACGAAAGGAGAATTTTCTGACATGTGTACAGCGTTTAAACCAAGAAAACAGTCAACTTTTCGACGATGGATTGTAGGGAAATTGCCTTTTGCTAGGATTAAATGTACTAGGCACATGCACGACAGTTTTCTTTAGTTATTGGCTCCCATGCATGTATGAAGCTACTATCCCATTTCATTGAGCCTATGAGGATTCTCGTACCCTGAACAAGGATGTTTGTGATTAGTCTGTGAAGGACTTGGCCGAGTCAAAAAGTTGATCCTCAAATTATGATATGATTAATCAGCTGAAGTGTTATCCACAATAGGTTGAGTCAAACAATGTTCGCAATTTTCCAGTGTGTCTAACGATAGCAATTAATTACGTCAACCGTGCGATGGTTGTATTGTTTTTATGACGTGAGTTTAGCCGCCTGTATGAGTAACGCACATTCAGTTCTACCGCTCCCCTTGCTGACTGCTAGAGGGAGGAGGGGGGTTGGAGTTACAATTAACGCGCAATTACAGATATAATTGGTGGAGGAAGATGCAGACGTTATCTGGCTCCGCAATGCCACGACCTGGCCGCGCTGCCAGCCAGCCAATGGGGAGAGACTTCCGCAAGGTCACGGCCGTGCCAAGGTCGACCTACTCGCTGCGCAGTATTCGGCCCGCCGGCGTCGACACTGCGCAGAACACATCACCATACAGAAGTGGAACTACTGGCGACAAAATACGAAACTACTTTGAGTGTTGTGGAAGTAATATTACGTCGCCTGTCATCAGTAGAGTTATAAGGGGTTTTGCAAAATATAACTACGTCCGCATTACTTGTAGATATTAGGTACTTAATATTAAGTATATCGATAGCTGTTATCATGAACTTCACTGCAACGCAATGTTACGTTGGAAACACTGAAAGTGGAAATAACTCAACTGAACGTGAGTGACTATGTATTATTTTACATCCGACAAACACACGAGGTTGAAGCACTGTAAAATGGCATCATACTGGTTGACAGCCGGCCAGTAATAAAAGTTTTTTTTTTCAGTACAGGGAGTTTTTATAGTACATTGTGGACCAATATAACATATGATAAATGGGACCATACGAACAGGCACAAATAGTATTCCTGAAGTAGCTGCCACATGCGACTCAATTACAGAATGGCTCAGATGTGTGTAAATGTGTATGCGCTATTTACCGTAAACTGATAAGTTATGAAAGCCCTTATTAAGGCCACTGCCTACCGGCTGGAAGCTTCGAAATTTAAATATTAAATAACATGTTTTGGAAATTTCGCCTCAGTGCGTCAATTTAAAAGAGAGGCGTTTCAAATAAAATATATTCCTCGCGAATTTTTTAGAAGTTCCCTACACCGGAGATGTTTCCATGGAATGAAAAACCGGTTTTGAAGGAATTTGTAAAATTAATGTTTTACGAAAAATAATATACGCTCGTGGGCATCTTCTCCAAAAAAAATTGGTGAAGAATGCATTTTGTTTGAAACGCCCATATTAAAAATTAACGCACTGAAGCGAAATTTCTTTAACATGGAATTTCCTGTTAAAATTTCGCAGCTGCCAGCCGGCAGGCGGTGCCTTTAGGATGTACTAGTATGCACACCGCGTAATCTTCCATCACACGTGAAATCAACACCGCAATGAATCTGGTCACATTATCAACGCATCCGTCAAGTGAAACTGTAAAATTATTAGGAAAGAAAATTATTTTACAACTTTACACCTGGGTGCATTAGAAATAAACGGTAGGCGAAAGAAATAATAACAAAAATAATGGCGTGTGGGGAGTGCACCCAGGGCAAGGCGACACCCTCCGAGTGACGGTCTTTCCAGCTGGGACCCGTAGGTGACCGTCATCCCCGAGCATGACAGAAATGAAACCCTAGAATGGAACGGCGCTGGAATGCGAGAGCGGGGGAAGCGGGAGTACCCCGAGAAAGCCCGCCGGCAAGCGGCATCATCCAGCACGATTCCCACATGCGGGGATCCGGGAGTGAACCCTCCGGGGATCGAACCCGGATCGCCGTGGTGGGAGGCGAGCGCCCTGGACACTGCGCCACCGCTGCCCCGGCGAAAGAAATAATTTCAGTATTCAAAAAACGTTCACTTATATATTTGCATTCGACACTAAGAAGCGGAGCTGCGTCGTTGCCAACATAACTGGCTGTATGACAGTCAGAGCGCCGGTGTGAACTATATGCAGTTAGAGACAGTGACATTTTCCAAGGGTTTGTTTCGAAAGTGCTGAGTTTACCGTGTACAGCCTCTACCAACTACAAGCGTTACGGAAGTCATCTGCCCAGGCTTCAAACACGGCGCACAGCTACAGTTCTTCACTTGTCATTCAGAGGGGCCGCGGTAGCTGAGCGGTTACACTACTCGCCACCCACCAAGGCGAACCGGGTTGACTCCCCGGCCGGTTCACTCCGGATTTTTCGCAAGTGAGAATCGTGTCGGACGATGCCGCTTGCCAGCGGGTTTTCTCGGGGACCTCCCGTTTTTCCCCGCCCTTTCATTCCGGCGCTGCTCCATACTCACCTCACTTCACCCTCATCGGCTCTCAAGACCTCGCTCTTAAAAGCCGTCTAAATCTCTTCACTCACTCACTTGTCATATAAAAAAAACTGCTCGATAATTTTCTGTAATATCTGCTTAGGAATAGCATTAATTATTTTTCTTGTCCGAGTGATGGTTTCCGTTCTCCGGTTCCGTCTGTAATGTGTCATTTGTTTACAGTCAAAAAGGACTAATACGAATTGTTACAACCATTTGTGATTGATTGATTAGAAAGGGTTTATTAAAGTCCCCCGGTGTTATACCTGAAGGTTTATCATGGGACGGCTTATGAAGCAACCTATGCCCTAACTTAAACTAGCATCCATGATTGTTATGGGATTCGAACACAGGACCTCCCTCACCCCAGGCTGGCGGCGCACCAACCGGCTACGTCACGAGACGTCGGCTACAATATTTTTTACGTATTAAACTTTCAGTACAAGCAAGTACCATAGAAATATAGGATCGCCATTTAAATATACTCTAGAGGCTAGTCGACAAGAGAGAGAATGCACGCCCGCTCAGTGCATTGCACGTAAAGGCGACCAGACATTTGATGCACGTACAATGGTCGCCCTTAGCACTCCCACGCTTCTGTACCTCGGACAAGCTAAATACCTTGAGTCAGATACGCCCGTAAGACATTCCCTCAGAGTGTTTTTTAAAGTTAGAAACAAGGTAGATATACAAGCGCCTTCGCTTACCCGTGGCGCCATCGTGTAGTAAGTAGAGACCTGGAAAATTCACGTTATTATTTGAGGACAGAATGGACTTCAAACAAATGTTGATTGTATTGCTTTCGTCACTCGAGTGCCATTTCCTCGACATATCCTCGACGGAGTCACAACAAACAGGGAACAACTAATTACAGGCAAGATCACATGTTTTCCGCGGAAATATTTTACAACGAGTAGTACTCCAAAATACTTTAGTTGAGATAAACTTTCGTGATTGGATAATATTAATTGCTAACACTTCGAGTACGGTCAGTTACAAACACAGAGGTGAAATTTCGTGGCGGTTTCTTTAATGTGGGCGTAACCATTCTCTAATTGGCTGAGGGGGGGCTCTGGGAACGAGCCTTGTGTCTGATTGGCTATTGCGTGCTGCGAAACGTTCCCAACAGATTACCAGGCGCTGGTAGGCGAATGGAGTTCCGACATGTGACGTCATTTGCTGACGTGTATCCGCTGGAGTTCACCTTATGAGCGGCTGTTCTTGTTCTTGTTGGAATTGTTCCTTGAAACGTCACTTGCTGACAACATGGCGGAACGTCAACCAGTGCCTGCAGGAGAGCTGGGCACACGGCCGCCCAGCCAATAACACACCTGCAACTGCACACAGTGGCCAATCACAGTTCTATCCCTTTTCAGCACCTTGCGCAGCCAGTAGATATCCCGCTATTATCTCATATAAAGAAAACGACACATCATTTCGTTTCTATGCACTCGTCTGTGCTACTCCAAGATCTAGCCACATACAACTTGCATGGACCAGTCTAAACACAGCGTCTTTAATACTCCTACAAATAGCTCTGCAAACACAGAATAATTTTTTAAGGATTCGTGGACAACATATTGTTAATATTTTAAATTTAATTGCAGTTCATATTAAAATATAAGTTTGTGTAGGCACACTCGAATTTCGTGAAAACATTTCCGCTTATGCTATACTTCAATACCTTATGAGCGCAGCAGCAGTTTTCTTTTGCTTATTGGCGGCGTGTCTTTCTACGAAGACATTTTCTTACTTGACTGACCAATCAGAGTCAGGGTGCTCCGATACTCCACGTCTGTGATTCGTGAGCAGAAGACCCGGAACACGTAACGCATCCAATGACGAAAGTCGAGCTGAGCTTAAGTGTTATGGAATACAACTGATCGTGCAATATTCTCGCGGAACTCGGGTGTCCCTAAGTATGTGCTATGTTTGTAAAGCTGAACTTCCAGAAACGTTAAAATATATTATTTCATTTAGACCGTCTGCAGTTTTCACTGTATCGTAATTTACATTCATGAAACTTAAATTGCTACATTGATACTATATTACTGTACAATAAGTAACAAACATTGCTACATTGATACTATATTACTGTACAACAAGTGCCAAACATTGCTACATTGATACTATGTTACTGTACAATAAGTACCAAACATTGCTACATTGATACTATATTACTGTACAATAAGTAACAAACATTGCTACATTGATACTATATTACTGTACAATAAGTAACAAACATTGCTACATTGATACTATATTACTGTACAATAAGTAACAAACATTGCTACATTGATACTATATTACTGTACAATAAGTACCAAACATTGCTACATTGATACTATATTACTGTACAATAAGTACCAAACATTGCTACATTGATACTATATTACTGTACAATAAGTACCAAACATTGCTACATTGATACTATATTACTGTACAATAAGTACCAAACATTGCTACATTGATACTATATTACTGTACAATAAGTACCAAACATTGCTACATTGATACTATATTACTGTACAATAAGTAACAAACATTGTTCCCCACAAAGTCTGAGAGACATGGCGTTAGAAAATTTGTTATTTTAATTTGTAAAATTTTACAAAGCTAGAGATTTATGTACTTTTACACACTGTTTATAGCATACTCGAATCGTGGACTTCGAAATGAAAATAGAAAACATTGTTGTGTCGCTAGGTAGGCCTATAAGTTGCCTGATCACGCATCGCAACTAGACATGTTCAAACAAGCACTACTTCAAATGTAACCGTTCTTACTAATTCTTGCTTGAGCATATTACAACTGTAGCACTGGAAACCTGCTTATGGCTGCAACGTCGTGAGTTACGTATATATCACGTAAATGTTGGTTCTCCAATATGCTGCAGTTCGCTGTGGATGGCTTTAAGGATGAGAGAGAGAGAGAGAGAGAGAGAGAGAGAGAGAGAGAGCAACGGGTGCTGTCGTTATACGGGATGATTCAAAAGTCACCGTACATAGGGGTTAGGAAAAATGTGCCATTCATATCACCAAAGGAGAGTTTGTAACGATGTCATTACAAAACATGATCAATATGCCGCCCGCTGTTGCGAATGCACATGTAAATGCGTTGAACACATTCAACTTGCATGTCACACAATGCGTGAACAGGAATCTGGGCACAAGCGTCACAAATGTGACGTTGCAAGTGTCACGTTAACTGAAACACAGGAACATTCGATATGTTATTTGTATTGTGACTCTGGTGGTACAAAAAGTATTTTGTAGCATTCCTATGTATGGTGACTTTAGAATAATCCAGTACAATTCTGAAGGAAGTTTTTAAGAAATGTTTTCACAAGCGTTAACGTTGTTACACTCGGTTTTTATAGTTACGCAGCTTTGCTACACACTCGACCGAAAAGAGGGCAGCATATTGTTTACAGACTTCTTCCAAACACACTTCCAAACATGGTGAAACACTAAACCATCTGAACAATTCGCCGTAATATGGGCAAAACGTGGGCCTGGCTTATTGTTCAAAGTGTTGAAAGTCTATTAGCAATTTGAAGCCAAACTCCGCCCACAAGCCACATCAGAAGTAATCACTGTCAAGAATGGAGCGATTTCAAAGGCTGTTAACAACAAGGTCTTGAGAGCCGGTGACGGTGAAGCGAGGTGAACATGGAGCAGCACCGGAATGCAAGGGCGGGGGAAACGGGAGATTCCCGAGAAAACCCGTTGACCAGCGGCATCGTCTGGCACTATACCCATGTGAGAAAATGCAGGAGTGTCCCCGCCGGGAATAGAACCCGGGTAACCTAGGGAGGCGAGATATCTCGCCGCTACACCACCGCGGCCCCACCACCAAGTCAGACTGAGTGGAGCGAGAAGTTTGAACAGGACTCCGAACCAGTGAAGCGACGCAGACGTCACCTACAGTACACACCAAAAGTTTAGAACCACGTAAGATGTAAATGAAAACTTTAACTTTACATTACATACGACATAAACCAGTAACAGAAATATGGAAACACTACGAAATCATTTTATAATTCTTAATAAAAATTACTGAAAAGTAAGAAACATACGAACATTTGTTGGTATTTTTAATATATTGTTTTCCAACATGTACAATGCTTCTGACTTGAAAAAATATATTGTTTTTGATGTACATGCTCTAGAAATGCCCAACTTTGCTGCAAACTCTTATGTTTTGTTGCACTTACTCATTCCAACAATTTGCCACTTTGTGTTCGGTTATACACTTTTTCCTAATTTTGTACAACAACGGCACGAAACTTCCACTGCAACTGCATGTCTCAACATAGTTGACAATAATCGGTGAACTTATTATCTAACGATAACAAACCCGCAATGTTATGTTTTGAGTGGAAAGAAAACTAACTGATGCTGGAAACACCATCTCGCTAGCTCAACTGGTAAGAAACATATATAACTTTAAATTACAGTGTGAATTCCATTAACAGAAATAAAAACTTGTTTGCAAATTTGTTATGGCCGTTGTTTGTTGTTCTCTTTCAAGTGTATTTATAAAGACAATTAAAAAAATATTGCACCACCAAAATATATATACAATAATTGCGCCTAAATAACTTTTTACACAAAAATTTTAACGATAATTCTATATTTATGTAGTTGTTTCAGAATTCATTACTTAAAGATCATTTGCCTGATTTCAATAATTTAATCATGCCAATACGTGTTTAGACAGTAACATTGTTAGAACATTTAATAACATAAATTGAGGTAAAAGTTTTAAAGGAGGAAAGTACTTTAAACAAAGATACTAATAGTGTCAAACTTTTGACGGGTACTGTACCTCCGTGGGCGGCGAGCGACCGCGGTCGGGTTTGGAGTGCGTTCTTATTCCTCACTATTCTCCTCGGACTTCGCCCCGCGTGGCCCCGTCCTTCTCTTACACACTTTAACTAGATGCCTTTCGTCAGGATAGGACCTGGATGTATTATATATATGAAGCGTGCCATGCCAAAACGTTGTAAGTGCCAAACTGGTAAATACATGTTTTACTGCGATAAAAGGTCGTAAGTGCCATGCTTTTCGACATAGTAAAAACCGGCACAGGCAGTGCTGCTCCAGTGCTGCAAAACGAAATGTTTTAAGTTCCCTGGTGCAAGAGTAACATTTTAGCGAATGGCACTTACAAAATTTTGGAATAAAATGAAAAAAACCCAAGGGATAAAATGGAATGACAGAGCTGGAGAGACTGGAAGGGATATGAGAAAACCCCCCATGGAATGCAATAATGTAAAGTGATAAGGTGGAATGCACGAAATGCTGAAGCTACTTTCTAATGGAAACGTAACAGCAATTATTGTAACATGCCTTTAAGGTATTAGTGCCTGGATATGTTTTCGTACATATTTCATATCATGTAATTAAATATATACACCACAGTCAATAAATAAAAAAATGCATGCATCTTACTAAAATTTGTACTTCTCATTGGATTCCTAAGAGCATTGGTGTAAAATAATACTCTTATTTCTTTAATAAATTACATGCAATTATATTACAAATTCCCGACAATGTGTACCTATGTGTAAATGTACAGTCGTGTTTTACATTGTGGAATGGCATTGTAAACCCACGTAGTAAAAGATACCTGCATTAAGGCGACCGGCACGGAACCCGCAACCTTCATAACGTGATTATAACACGCCACCGCATTACCCAGAGTTAGAAAAGTTCATTATCGTCATTTTTTGCCATCAGTTTTCAGTTGTAGAGTGATAGCTGACGACAATGTAGAACAGCGGTGGCCTAACAGAAGAACTGTAATTGCTGACAAACTTAATGTGGGTGATATATCAAACACTGCCGAGCTGACAACAAGGGAAATAAACATATTACGCGTTTCAGTACCAGTTTGTCCCATGACAAATAGTTCACTGTTTCAAAACAATTATACACACACAGTTACACCCATACAGTATATTTTAAAAGCCAACTGAACTAAACAATAAGTAAAGCGTTTTTTTTATTAAGGCGGTTTAGCCGACGGAAGTGGTGAAGGGCAAATACGTGTAGTGGCAACACAAACTTACGTGTGAAAATCGACTCACACATTCAGAATTCTCGAGCAGTTCGGACCTCGTGGTTCCACAGCAACATTTTACCAACCCCGGCCGCGGAAGCCAACTGTCTTCAAAATTACGGCTCGTAAATGTTCTATTTTACTTTAAACGGGCATGTCTACTACTTCGCGAACAGGGACGAGGCAGTGTACTCTTAGGGAGAATACTCACAGCACGTCTCTGTCACCCTGTTTGGCTGGAGCGAACGTACAGTAGCTTGCTAGATTTGAATTTACCATAAGCCATAAATATATTTGATATCACAGTCCGTTCATGTTTAATTGAGCACTTTTGAAATGAACCATTGGAAAATGTCGCTGGCACTACGTGCATATATTTAACGGTTACACTGACTGACGTAAGCCCAGTAAAGTAGAAATCGCGGAGGGGAAGTACTTTCATCCCTTAATGTTTAATTAAATGCGTTAATAACCCATTTATAAATATTTAAATAAATTCGTTGGCTTTATTTTTTATTTAAAATGCCTGTAATTGTAAAAGTTAGCAAATGTGTAACATATTTACTTATTTTTGTACTTTCACAGTTGCACTTGACTGGTGCAGAAATAAATTGGCCAAGACCGAGGCCATCTCACTTTTACATACAGCGGAAGAACACACAATGTGCATTAAAACATATCTTATGCAGGAGTTTCAGAAATACTCGGTGTACTGTGAGGAGCCTGTGGCACATGTTAGTTACGTCGCCGCTTGATAAGCCGCCTTACGTGAAACTGCGGTATGTAGAGGCACATTGAAGATAGCCCACGAGCGGTGGGTAACACCGACCGAGCGAAGGACCGCCATACCTCAAGGATGATATGAAATGAGACCGCAAGAAGGAGAGACGTCGTTCAACCGCAGGAGAATACGAGAGCACCCAGAGAAAACCCGCCAGTTAACTGCGACTTCCGTTACGTCTCTCACGCCTGAAAGTCAGTATGCGAGACGCCAGTAATAGACGTGGTTTGTCTTGAAGGGGGGGGGGGAGTTAGAGCGCTAGCAAATCTATTACCGAGGTCCTTGCTGCCATAGTGTCTAATGTTTCCACCAAATTGCTTGAAATAAGTATGGTAAAACCAAGTTGGAAGTGCGTGACGTCACCGAAACGTCATTAATGCCACCGTATTTGTTTGTAGAAGTTTGGTGGCTCCAGTTTCCATCAAACATTTTGTATTTAGACCCGTTCTAACATTACTTGGATGTTTGACGAGTTCAGCCAATCAGAATCGTGAACATAAAAGACGGTTATTTCCGACCTCAACAAGCTTTGAAATGGTGACTAATATCTAGAAACGAAATAATGTTTTGAAGATAACTAATTTATGCAGTATCTATCACAATATGAAGGCTGCTGTAAGTATCAAAAGAGTATCAATTAAATTGATACTCTTTTGATAGCACATCAAATATCCAGGAAAAAATAAATTTTACATTCAATTTAGAAAAAAAATTAAATCCGAAAGTTCTTAACAGTCCCCAAGTAATGGGCTGCATGATAACAACAGCATTATCCCACTTAAAAATTATTACTTTTAAACAATAACCAAATTGAGTTTGTAAAAACAATTCATAGTGTGACATATTTTCAAACACTTTCAAAATTATTCGGCCAAATTGGTTTTCTAGCAACATTTGATGGCTGTATATCGTCTTCAACTGTGATTGTAAAATATATCTAAAAGAGAAAATTTGACCGCATGACAGGGGCTCTAGAAGGTAACATTTAAGAATCAGTACTTCGCTCCAGATGGCAGCGGCTCATAGCGAACTGGGTAAGAGACAGAAGGCAGGCCAATTATAATTTCCTCTCTCTGCAGCGTGTGTTTCAAGTTGCCGTGGAACAGGAGGTGGATGAGGTCCCTGGTGTTCC
>NQII01004650.1:69771-190064 GCA_002778355.1 Clitarchus hookeri
GGGGGGGGGGGGGTAGCGAGAACTCCATCATGGCCCCGCGAGGCGCAGTTATAACTCTTAATTGTGGAAGTTGAGGCGACGTCCTAGTGCGAGCAAAGCAGCAGGTTACGAGCGCCACGGGATTGGCGGAGAACACACCGCCAGAGGTCACGTGGCACCCACGCTCCTATCTCAGGCCGTCGCACTTCGTAGAGTGCGCGCCCAAGGTGCGCAGGGCCCACTTCCCTGCCAGGACGACTATCGTAAACGACGTGGGCAGGATTTGAGGTTACAACACTGGTCATATAAAAAAGAGTTTTGAGATGCTCGTAAACTTCCTATAACTAAGGCCAGTGACTTATGGCGTAAAAATCGGAGCACACAGTAGACTTCAATACTATATACACACCTCAGCTGTTGTTATACTTCCATTGGCTGCTGGAGCCGTGTCCGTCCTTGACCAAGCCACCCAGGACTAAGTAACTCCGACACTGAACCTTCGTGATTCGTGCGCAAACGGTTAACACGGGCCAGAACATTTTTTAGCCAATCAAATAAGCTGGACGACCGTACAGTGCTTTGGACTGTGTCTTGTCTCGAAATCTTTTCGCGAAATATCACTGCCCCTACCTATAACCGATATTTAATGTAATTAGATTCATATAAAAGCGGTTGTGTTTTGAAAATCAAGATACAAACAAACACGTTAATCAGTTTTGACCATGTGACTGACAGTTGTGTTGGCGTGGGGTAGGTCAGTATTGGGTACCTGCGCAGATAACGATAACAGGTCTATGTCATGTTAAGGCTGTGTCATACACCGGGGCCACGCGGTCGATAACAAAACAGAGACGAAATGCCTGGCGGTTCCTTTGATGTTCGCGTACGAATTTTCTCATTGGTTACGCGAGCCTTGGGAACGGGTCTTGTGTTTCATTGGCTACTCTATACTGCGAAAGTTGCTTATTGGCTGGGATAGCGCTTAGCGGTAAGGTTACCGTGCGCTGATTGGCGAACGGGTCCCGATAACAAAACAGAGACGAAATGCCTGGCGGTTCCTTTGATGTTCGCGTACGAATTTTCTCATTGGTTACGCGAGCCTTGGGAACGGGTCTTGTGTTTCATTGGCTACTCTATACTGCGAAAGTTGCTTATTGGCTGGGATAGCGCTTAGCGGTAAGGTTACCGTGCGCTGATTGGCGAACGGGTCCCGATAACAAAACAGAGACGAAATGCCTGGCGGTTCCTTTGATGTTCGCGTACGAATTTTCTCATTGGTTACGCGAGCCTTGGGAACGGGTCTTGTGTTTCATTGGCTACTCTATACTGCGAAAGTTGCTTATTGGCTGGGATAGCGCTAAGCGGTAAGGTTACCGTGCGCTAATTGGCGAACGGGTCCCGATATTTGGCTGGTGCGTGCGGCTGTATTTCGCGGTGCAAGCAACTGTTTCACCTCTGCACTGTTAAGTATTCTGTGACTAACCCGTAATTTTTTTTTTCAGTAAAAACTACGCTATTATTTAGAGCTGAATTGGCTGACGCATATACATTTAACGTTACAAGACAGCTGGCAACATTTAGGCTGATCGCTATAACAGACGTAAGAAAGTATCAATGCCTTTTGTAGGTAACCCATCACTAGAGACCTGAAAAATTCGCGAGTTCAATGAACTGCAGGCTAGACTCAACAGTAATGTGTACAAATATGTCGATATTAACTGCACATTGATTGTCTGCTGTCACAGTGGAAGGCGACGATTGGGCCAGCGTTCTCCAGGAGGTGTCAAAAACCGTGTGGACCAATGGCTAAAGTTATATAAACACACGTGTTTTGGATTCTAGCTTGTCTCAAAATGAATCCGCGAATACTTCAGGTCTCTGTCCATTACAAACTGAACTCCTCCATATTCCCCTCTCATTCCTTCGTATAAGTTGAAGTCTCGTGTCTTCGCACTCTGCAAGTGTCAGTCCGGTGCGAGTATTCGCGTCATTTCCATGGCAACCTCCTCATTGTTTTCTGTTCCTCCGGCAGTATTGTAGGATCTGGAAAATCACTTCAAGCCAAGTACTTAAGTTCCTCCTCTATTTCACCAGCTAACTTCGAGCTGCTTGGTCACGAAGCTTGATAATTGGTTTGAAATAGCTTCTTTTTTTATTTCACATCACTAATTTTTAAAAAGGTTGGTAGTAAAAAATGCACCAAATTAGCATGAATTATAAGGCGATCCTGTTCGCAAGCGCATTATGTCGCCTCAATGCTAAAGCAATTTATTTATAATATTTTGTTGAAACGATTGACTCTGACGAACTGCCATAAAGCAATATTTTGCTTTGATTTTGACATGCTGGTTAATAAAACATCGTAGAATAGCATTTCGTGTTTCTGAGTTAATAATAATTTAATAATTGATTTACGAACACTAGAAACAAAATACTCTCCACTTAATAGCTCACAATAGATGGTTATTTCTTGCCATTAAAAATAATATTTACATAATCGTCCATCGCCTCCTGAAATTAATGCAACCCATTAACTAAAATCAGTCTTAATAAACAGAGTATCAAAACTTCTCACGTGGTTCAGAATCACACACGCAATGATGTACATACTTATCAAGTTATTACAAAATGATTGACTTTCGTACAATGAAGTCAATACAAAAGTATTTATTAGCGTACAGTATAGTTACCGCAACAATTCTGATATACATTATTAAATCACTACGACCTTATTAATTTAATACTATGAAATTACTACAAAAGTTAGTGCAACAGGAAACCGTGAAAGGATGAGTACGTTTAGAATGAACTGCTTAGGAGATTCATAAACTACGTTCATTTTTAAAGAAAAAATTAGCCAAAGAATACAGAAAGCCTTAAAGTTACTAATTACCCAAACTTAGTAAAAGGATTTTCATATTATGAATGTTGCAAGGGAAAAAGTAATTTCTGACACGATTTTTAAATGTGACTCTCGATGTTGCAGTTCGGATTTCGTCTGGCAGCTTATTCCATGCTCTCAATGTGGACACTGTAAACGACTGAGCAAAACTTTGTGTTTTAGTAGGCGGTACGAATACTTGTCTACTTTATCGCACACATATTTGCAAGTCTGGGCTGTGATAAAAGTTTTAATGATGGTCATGAGTTATTACCTATTTAACTTGCAGTGCTGCCTTCGTGTAACACCCAGGCAAACGATTCTCAAGAAAAACTACAAAATTTGAAAATGTGCAATTTTTTTGCATTTTATCTATGCTTTGTTTTCATTATAATAGTGAATTTTATTGTTCACTAAACAATCATTATGTCATATATTTATATTCAAGAAACTGTCATTCTGTCCAAGAAAGTATTGTATCTTAACAAGAAATCAGTAACTATTTCGAAATAACGCCACTGCCCTTTCTTTCTCTACTGAGAGAAACATTAGTTCCAGCCAAAAAAATATTTGTTTGTATAGAGAAAAAAAATATTTAGTTGTCCCAACAAAATATTTTTTTGAGAAAACAAAACTTGAAAAGCGAAATTTATTTGGTTTATCTAACAAAATACCCGTTCAAATTAACAAGCCTTTTGTGTTGGGCCAAAAGAAATTAGACTGCCAACAAAATATTTAGTTGAACTAACTGTACACATTTGTCTCGCCACTCATCTGATTGTCTTTGTTTGAAGATTCAACTCGAAAGTTTGTTAGAGTTTTTTTTACATCTAGTATAATAACAGTGTTTGTTAGTGTATCTATCCGTGTCCAATAATGGTATCAATATACTAATAAAACCAGTTCGACACGAAACGAACAAGTAATGCTGTAAAACTTGAAATATGTATTTGGACACGTTGCCCGGTATTTGAATTGTATGTATTTACAAACATTACAACTTAGCCAGTAGTCACTTAAGCCGAGGCCGCTACGACATAGCACTTAGGCGCAAGCAAAGTTCCGAGTCGCGAAGCTACATCCAGCAAACTTTGTGAAGCCTGCGATATTGTCTTCCAAAATTCGACTTCCTTTGCCTGTGTATAAAGTACTTAGGGACGATGAAACGCCTCATCTTATAACTGCACAATACATTGTGTTAAGGGTTTTGGCGTCGAAACGACAGTTAGGTTTGTTTGTATTCGGTACTGTTGGTAATAAGTAAGCGTTATTGAGCGACGGGAAAAATACACATAGCTAACCGCATGATCACACGAGTCTTTTCTTGGAAGCTAAGCTTAAACAATGAACATTTTAACACTCGACAAAACCTAACAAGAAAACTGTTTTGGTAAACATAAAACCAAAACGAAACTTCGTGTGGGGACTGCGCCCAGGGCAAGGCGACACCCGCCTAGTGACGGTCTTTCCAGCTGGGACCCGTAGGTGACCGTCATTCCCGGGGATGACAGGAAGTGAAGTCCTAGAATGGAGCAGCGTTGGAATTCTGGGGCGGGGGAAACGGGAGTACCCCGAGAAAACCCACTGGCAAGCGGCAGCGTCCAGCACGATTCCCAAATGCGAGAATCCGGGAGTGAACCCGCCGGGGATCGAGCCCGGATCGCCGTGGTGGGAGGCGAGCGCCCTGGCCACTACGCCATGGCTGCCCCAAACATAAATTAGAATTATTAATTAATATCAGATCATTGGCAAATACAGCCACTTCTTTTAGGTGAAATACTAGCCACAGAATGTTTACAACTTTGATTTCGGGACTTATGTAGCCCACCGTTTGTAATTGTACTAAGAACTTTTTTACAGAGACTGTTGTTATGTCTTTGGTATACACCTCGTCATCGACGCGCAGAAGAAAACTTTACGAACATGGTGTACTTTTATCTACTGCAATGTTGTAAGGCACAAAATACCTAACTTCCTCGGTTCTTCATCGTAATTTCCGGACACGAAGCAGCGAGGAGTTAACTCAGCGTTGCCCTGCTGACGCAGTGGCGACAGATGTCTTAGAAGAAGCGACTTGACTGTCGCGGAATATCCTCGTCCAGTTAGCAAGGCGGAGGTGTAATGGCTTCTGGAACTCTTCCAAGGTGTGTGTCTCGCCTAGCCACGTTCGCAGATGTAGAGCTGCGAGGTAGTTTATCGCCTTGCACCGCAGTGCACAGTATCCACAACTGAGAAACTCTGTGTGGTCCATGTCGCCACGTACAAGATTGTTCTTCCGTTACCGCGTGATTTGCAAGACATCTCACGACCTTCGCCGGCTGAAGATAATGACTACTAAATATTAACCAACGTAGACGTCTTAGCTAAACGTGGGAAGGCTAATTTAGACGAAGCGAGGAACAATATGGACAGCCTCTTACTGTGAAAACGATCCACGAGGTGAGGGCTGATATCACGTTATCCCGTTCTACGACTGAAATATTACAGGTTTTCCTGCAGAAACCGGACGGCGAATGTACTGCTTACCAAAACCGCAGCGTATATCCGACTGAATGAAGGAAGATATTCAGACATTTACTACTTTCAAACTTTTTTTGTAGAGTTTAGACGACAAGTAGAGCTGGCGCAAGGACAAATTAAATACATATAAATCAATCGTCAACAAAAAAAAAACTTGCCCTTATCTGCTTATACGTATGCTATGTATACTAAATATGCATACTTGCATTTATGTTGGCAACGAATTATGGAAAATATTAATATTACTATATGTGTTACCGTAGTTGTATTGTTAAAAATGGTCGTGAGTAAGATTGATATCTTATTTTTATGCTAACACAATTATATTCACAATTGGAACTATAGAAACATATTTTATATACAGGTTTTCGCTTAAAAAAATTGTACAATACAAAAAATTAACATTTTTTTAAATATGTGTTTTGCGCTAACATCGTTAATATAATCACAGAATCTTCAATAAACACGAAGAGGTTTAGCTAACAGTACTGCACTTTTCGGGATTCTACGACCATACGGTATTTGAGACAGACAAATTTAAAATACGCATATAAAATGCCGCCTGGAAAAACCAAATCGCAAGTGATCGCCAACGAGAACTGAACCATCGACACTTGGAGAGAGAGAGAGAGAGAGAGAGTGTGTGTGTGTGTGTGTGTGTTTGTGTGTGCAGCCGAGGTCCTCCAACATCTCATGGGCACTAATTAAAATAATACGTTTCAAGGTGTTTTTATTCAGGCGCACCATTTGCGTCGTGGCGGCTCACGGGCATGGGATATAGAGCGTGTCAGCCTTCGTATATTACGCGGAATTAAGGCGCGTGGGGACAGAAGAGAGTCCGCGCCCTGCCCGGTAATGAAGCGTAAATTTGGATTATCGAGGATTCGGCGAGAGCGAGCAAAGAGCACAGAGGGAAGGCAATGAGGATAACGTACGAGTAGTGGAAGCAGGGTAGTTCTGGATCACCCGTGAATTAAAAAAGAAATGTTAAATTTTGGGTTTTAAGATGATCAAGACTAAGAGATGCCCACCATTATACAGAGTGACCCTGAATTCCAAGTACAAATTTTGTGGCATGGTATGTTATGGAAAATTATATTGTAAACATAATATGACCTGTGGCCTACACCATAGAAAACGGGGAATTAAAAGAACTTATTTGCAAAATGTCAGACACTACATGAGATGAAACAATGTTAGCGTGATTTGATATTTGACATCTGCGAATGTTTGACAGTCGATAGCATTCGATAAGCATCCACATGTAATATAAAAAAAATGGCAACCCTTAATTTCTTGTAATGCTTTTTAATGAGTTATTTTGCAATATACGAAAGTGAAAGTACGGAATGTATACATTTACTCGTGTCATTATAAAATTAAGGAAGCTGTTCAGTTAAAAAAATTCATTATTTTATACGTGTATGTAGTCCCATTCAACTTGTAGACATTATATCTAAGTTCCCTTTCCATGCGTAAGAAAATTTGTAGAAACCTGCAAATTTACAGTTCACAGTTATTTCAGTTATTTTCATTTGTTCGCATTACAGAAATTAATAAAACTTCGAAAGCTGCATATAACCTTCGTTTCGATATCTGAAACACACAGCTTAGCCGGTGGACTCNAGTGTAACGCTCGGTAACGTTACGATGAGTCACCGAACGAGAGAGAGGCCCGCCGAATGCCTTGCGTCTCTCTCCCACTCAACTATGATCGGTCTGCCGCGCGCGCAGCACTACGTTGTCACGTAAAATCTTCGCCCGTAAAACCGACTTTACAGGCAACCATTTTTTTTTAAATAAATGTTGACATTTGCATGTCATGCCTATTATTAACTCCCCAGTAAATGTATCAAGGATGCTTAATTTTTCAAAGATAATGAAATCATAATTAGACTGAGCCACAGGTTTGCGATCAAATTTGAGTTCAAGGAATTTGGTTCACAAAAGTTTCCAAAAAAAAAATTAAAAATTTCCTAGTAATCTACAATGGAAAGAGTATCCTAGCTAGGAATTGTAGATGAAGTAAAAGGAACAGGTTAAAGGATATTCTGCAAGATTACAAGTTCGGTATATGGTTTAAGTGATAATATTTACTTGTTAGAGGAATAAAAATATATTTGTAAAACGTTAAACAAAGGTCATAATTTTTTTTTGCATTTTGCAGATGTCCCGCGCAATGTTAGTCTCGGAATTGTGAGTTAATTTAGTATTTAAAAATTCTGAAAAACACTTGTTTTGTTAAGTTTCTGATAGATTCACATGCCACTCACGACTCAGAGACATTAATTAATAATTTATATTTGTCATTTAATAACAGTGAGCCCGTAAAATGTCGGATCCCAGCACAAAAACTTCATAGAGAGATGCGAAGTTTAGCTTTGCCATCAAATTAACTCGCGTATTTTGTTTGATCTGTTATCATAATGCTGAGCGTGACAATATTTCGACGATGTGCAAAGCTAACATGTTGGTCGCTATGATAGCTCGTAACATGCGACGTACTTAGGACACGCCTGTGCGTCGCTGCTGTTCCACAACCGAGAGTCAGGAATGTTCGTCTTCCTCAACATACATGCACTGCTGACACTCCGGTATGACCACCCAGCCTCATAGACGCCCACTATATGGCCACGCTCAAACTCCATCAATGTCAACAACTTCAACAGAACTTCGCAGCAAGTGCAGCTGCTTCCTCTGCAGATGAGCACCTTGATAAGACTCAGATCCTCGGCATACAATACTCCACTTCTTATTCCTACACAATGCTGCTCTCTAAATATCCGCATGTGCTGCCATCTGGTAGTGTACTGTGCTAATATGGCGTTTCTCATTCACTCATTGCAAGTTATTTTTTCTCTCGAACAATAGAGGTTGCCGTTAGTCTGCTTTCATTTTTAGAGTTTCCTATCGCAATAAACTCATTAAGTTCTTCTGTAAGGGTTTGTCATACTGCATTTGTGTGTCATACTGTTATAAATGGAAGTGGCTTGATAGTGTGTACATTCGTAATCAGTCGCCTTTGCTTGAACATTTGTGTTTAATGTGTAATTGTCAACCAAAATTGACATGCTTGCTGGGCTAAGTAAGTGAAGTGAAATTCGTGTTATTGTGCAAGAAGTAATTGTTGTTGTCACCTACTCGCATTTGAGTAAATGCGTTTGACAAGCACACACACACACACACACACACACATACACACAAACACATACACGCACACACACACATACACACAAACACATACACGCACACACATTTATTTATAGTGACAGAGAGAGAGAGAGAGAGAGAGAGAGAGAGATAGACTCACTGTGTATTCCTTAAAGCACTTAAAGAATGGCGTAGGTGTGATAGTTGGATTTAGGAGCGAATGTCTGGTTGTCCCCCATTAATGTAAGTTTGGCGTTGATCAACTGTTTACAAATGGTATAAACCTGTGTTAAGATGGAAGTTACGTCTGTAGCTCTTGTTCGTCGTTCATGTTGGTAACACCACTGGCACCAGAGGGAACTGTCCTACGTCTAAACAGTTGAAGGTGCGGCTGTGAGAGTGGCCAATGGGAGTCCCGTGTTAAACCAGTCTGCCGTTGATTGGCTACGACGTGCCGAGTATCGCGTCGGCGAGGATGCAAACCGTGAGTCCTACTTTCCCTCGGCAAAGTAGACGTACAAGTAGAAGGAGGAACTGCTTTCTGGGCCATTGCATTTTCAGCGAGCTATGATGCCACTCCTATCCCCCTTTGCCTAAACACGTGAATACACGCCAAAAACCGGTGGCTGAGCGGCTAGACTGATCGCCTCCCACCAAGGCAAACCGGGTTCGTCCCAGGCCGGGGTGGCCCCCGGATTTTTGCATGTGGGAATCGTGCCGGACGATGTCGCTGGTCAGCGGGTTATCTCGGGGATCTCCCGTTTCCCTTGCCCTCTCATTCCGGCGCTGCTCCATTCTCACCTCATGCCATCCTTATCGGCTCTCAAGACCTCATTGTTAAGAGCCGTGAAAATCTCTCAACTCAACACTCATCTCAGCCCATTAAAAACCAGTGCTCTATGCACATCAGGAAAGATTTTATTATATTTTGTTTAGTTTATTGTTCTCATATGAAGATACATAAACGTTTTTATAAATTGTAAGTAGAATATGTAACATCGTGTGTTAGTGCGGTAGAAATATTTTAAATAATATGTTTTAGTTACTTTTTTATGTGGGGCTGTGCCAACGTACTAATTATTAAATATTTGGGGAAATCAATTTCAGTCGCTGAAGTGTAAAACAGAGAAATTAGTGGATGGTGTATAATCTTACAAATTGCCAGTAATGTGTTTTATTTAGCATAAAACCTCATTTTTCAAATACTAATTGTTAGTTATATGTAGTTCCAGGCTTTTTGAAGACACTATTTATCCTGTGGATATAATAAAAGCGATAGAACATTCAAAGTTTTGATGAATATACGCCGTGTTTAAAAATTATTATTGCATCTTACATTCCACAGTAAGTGTTGTAAAACTTGCTCTAGTACACTAGCAGTATTCCAAAAGTAATCTTGCTACCTGGTTTCCAAAGAAGTGTTTCCAAAATACAACTTCTTTTTACTCTGTTCCCGCTCAGTTTGGCTTCATACTTCTCTTATTTAATGCATCCCGACCCAGCCAGGAAACGGAAGTGTGCGAATGGTTTACCACTCCGTCTTATTCAAAGCATTTACTGACCAGTCAATGGCAGAAACTTTGTGAATGGTTTTAAATGACATAGTTCAATATGAAGCATACAAAGTGATTGAGCAAACATGTTTTATTTTACGCATAATATGTCGCATACCGCCATCTATCCATATATGTGCAAGGCTTCAGGTGGGCGAGTGAATATAATTGATAGCATGTCTTGTAGCAGTTGTTTAAAGCTTGGTTTATGAACCGGCTGTTGTTCAGCACGAGTAATGTCCAGACCAGAACAACGTTATAAATTCCTTATATGCCAAAGCATTAACATATCCATCTTCCTGCCTTATTTGGAAGCCGAGGTGAACCGTTCTTCGTTTCAGGCTGGGAGTAAATTACCATCCTTGATGGCAAAGTATGTATTAAGTGTGTTAAGCTAAAACGCTTTACAATGACTGTCTATAGCTCGGGGTCATTAGTTAATTTACTTAATGACTAGTCTTGCTTGCTTAATCGTCTGATCCTGATAATCAGAGCAGCATGTGGCCATGGTGCTTGGACTGTGGAATACTTGTTCCAACGTCGTCACGGCGAGAACAGTATGGCTTCTACCCCGGGCACTGTGTTGAAGGGGAGAGACACCCGGCATTTTAGGTTTAAATATGTCAATCCATAACTTAGTTTCCAGAATAAATATTTAAAAATCAAGCTTGTCAAGGCTTAGGAAGCATCTTAACAGTTATTTCGAAATCTATCTTCTTTTTCTCTGGCTAACTCTTTCGCATCTAAAATCGTAATCGAAGGTGCCATCTTTATTTAATAATTTTTGTCACTGCTGATGAAAAAATAAAGATATAAATGAAACCGAACCCATATGTTAAGTAGTACTTTACAACGGGACATTAAATATCAAATCTTGACATGTCATAAAGTGTGATTTGGAAGATTTGTAAATAACAAAATTCCAGACAGATGGGAGTGAAAGAGTGTGAATGAAGACACTTGGGCGGCTCTTAACATCAACGTCTTTAGAAGGTGAAGCGAGGTGAGGATGGGTTAGCACTGGAATGGAAGGGCGGGGAAAACGGGAGATCCCCGCGAAAACCCGCCAACCAGCGGCATCGTTCGGCACGATTCCCAATGCGAAAATCCGGGAATCGAACCTGGTTCACCTTTGTGGGAGGCGAGTAGTCTAACCACTACACCACCGCGGCCCCTCAGATAGATGGGATATCTCTACTACTCAATTTTGTTTTAACCCCAAATGCTATCCACGCTTTTTTTGACAGTGCTGTTGGCAATGCTAGAACACGGAGATTGGCACATATGAACATGGCACGCGCATCTACATCAAATTATATTCTATACACTGAAGATATGTGGTTCGCGTTCAACCTTCGGTTCGACTCGAACATTCCTGAACTGTGAGTTTTAATCGAGTTGTTCTGAAGCCCGGCGAACCCGTCCTTAGCCTGGTATATCGTGCGGAGTAAAATCCAGACTTTTGTAACGATCTGGCGTCGATCGATTAAACTAATCTCGTGCCCTATGCACGCTTTCTTCCCCCCACGCCGTTACTGCTGGGTCTTAACCTCGCCACTTAATCGCATTCCCTTTTGTTCCTCTCCTCGCCACCGCAAAGAGTGGGCGATAATCAATTGTCCCGGTGAACCAGGCGGCTTAGACGAAGCTGTGCTTCACCTCCCGTGGCAAGAGTGAAGCGATTTCCCAGCCGAATTTATTAATCGACTTCACAGCTTAAGTGTAATTCTACACTTCCTCTCGCTGCTAAGGCGGAGAAACTAACTACTCCAGCGGCACGTCGGTCCGTAGCCCGTCGAGGGATTCCTGCTTTTAAAGAGCGGCCAATCCCTGACAATCTCCGAATAACAGTTATATTCAAAATTGATTTGTTTGTATAAATTACACTAATGAAGAAAAACGTTTCTATCAACTAAATTTGCTAAATTTTGACTGCAGTGTATTAAATTTAATTGTTCTGTTATACATTTTAAAACCAATTTTTGAAAAAAATATTAAGAACAAGTTTCTTTATATTTTAACAAAATTTTGACTGAAGTATGGTAGATACCTGCAATATTCAGGTTATTATTAGAAATAATGAACTGCAAGTTACTGTGGGTTAGACCGAGTTAGCCGTGAAATAGAAATAGTGATCCGTGTCTTGGAGTTTTCTTCAGTTACACACGAAACATAAATCAGTAATTTTTTGTTTTATACAAATAAAATTACTAATAGGTGTCAAATATGAGTGGAGTGGAGAGATTTGCGCACCTCTTAACGTCGAGGTCTTGACAGCCGAAGAGGGTGAAGTGAGGTATGGAGAAGCGCCGGAATGAAGAGGTGGGGGAAACGGGAGATCCCCGAAAAAACCAGCAGCATCGTTCAGCATGATTTCCATTTNAACCCGCCGTCCAGTGGCATCGCCCGGCATGATTCCCACATGCAAAAATCCGGGAGCGACACCGCCGGGAATCGAACCCGGTTTTCCTAGGCGGGAGGCGAGTACTCTGACCATTACACCACCGCGGCCCCGTCAAATATGAGGAAGAACTGATCAGGGCTTTGAATGTTGTGCGGTCAAAGCGAAGTAATTAGGCAGTGAGGAAAATGCGGGCTGGAAGTGAATAATCCCTGCTGCTCAAATACTCCGCCAGGCACCGAGATAGGAGGCGCAGTGGTTAGACACAATGCACTCACATTCGGGAGGACATGGTTTCCATTCCAGGTCCGGCCGTCCTGATTCCCGTGCTTTCCGTGCTTTCTCATGCTATCCCGTGCTATCCCGTGCTTGCTCGTGCTATCCCGTGATTTCCCGTGCTTTCCCGTGCTATCCCGTGATATCCCGTGCTATCCCGTGCTTTCCTTGCTATCCCGTGCTTTCCCGTGCCAACCCGTGTTATACCGTGCTTTCCCGTGCTATCACGTGCATTCCCGTGCTATACCGTGCTTTCCAATGCTATCCCGTGCTTTCCTGTGCTATCCCATGCTATCCCGTGATTTCCCGTGCTTTCCCGTGCTATCCCGTGCTTTCCCTTGCTATCCCGCGCTTTCCCGTGCTATCCCGTGCTTTCCCGTGCCAACCCGTGTTATACAGTGCTATCCCGTGCTTTCCCGTGATATCCCGTGCTCTCCCGTGCTTTCCCTTGCTATCCCATGCTTTCCTGTGCTATCCTGTGCTTTCCCGTGCTATCCCGTGATTTCCCGTGCTTTCCCGTGCTATCCCATGCTATCCCGTGCTATCCCATGCTTACCCGTGCAATCCCATGCTATCCCGTGCCCTCCTGTACTATCCCGTGATTTCCCGTGCTATCCCGTGCTTTCCTGTGCTGTCCCCTGCTATCTCGTGCTTTCCCGTGCTATTGCATGCTTTCCCGTGCCAACCCGTGTTATACCGTGCTATCCCGTGCTATTCTGTGCTATCCAGTGTTTTCCCGTGCTATCCCGTGCTTTCCCGTGGCAACCCGTGTTATACAGTGCTATCCCGTGCTTTCCCGTGCTATCACGTGCTTTCCCGTGCTATACCGTGCTTTCCCATGCTATCCCGTGCTTTCCTGTGCTATCCCGTGATTTCCCGTGCTTTCCCGTGATTTCCCGTGCTTTCCCGTGCTATCCCGTGCTTTCCCTTGCTATCCCGTGCTTTCCTGTGCTATCCTGTGCTATCCCGTGCTATCCCGTAATTTCCTGTGCTTTCCCGTGCTATCCCATGTTATCCCGTGTTATCTCGTGCTATTCCGTGATTTATCGTAGTCACTCCGGACGGATTATGGGATGGATACATATAGACCATTCCCGGTTTCATCTGATATTTTGAAACGAACCTTTGAAAAATGACCCTAGAAGTAACATGTAAACCTGTGTTTTAAATAACTTGTATTACACAGATATATTAGCCTCTGATTAACTTTAAATTATTGTATTCTTGAATAAATAAAACTTCAACTTCGTATCTTCCAAAATTTGTAATATTTATTTCGTATTAAAAACGTATTAAAAACAACGAGAGCAGCGATGTGTTGGCAACAGCTAGCATGAAAGTTTCGCACCGCTAATAGCAGCAGGAAAATTAAACAAGTTTTTAGTTTTAGCATATTTCATACTTATTACAGCAAAAATAAAGATTTTTTAATTTATAACTTACAGCTGAAACGTGATTCTATTGTTTGAATACTCATTATAAACGGAAGTTGGCTGAAGTGGTGTCTGGTAACACGACTTGGCGTGTTGCTATTAGAAAAGAAAGACTGAACGAAGCGTTAATTTCCATACTTGTTATAAAAATCTGAAAAGTACCACATAAAGGTTGTACACGTTCTGTTTTTAAACCTACCTATGCACATTACAATTTTGTGAAACATCTGTTTTTCCAAGGGAGAAATGTGTATATATACATATATATACATATATACTGTAACGTGTGTCGTAACCGCTGAGTGTGAAAAAGTAGTACTCTCTTTACGTTGATTTGGATCAGTGTGTATGTGATTGCACATATTGGACATGCGAAATTTATACGTTCTAACGGTAAACTGTTTTTATGATGAACTTAATTTTTTGAAAGTCACGCCTGTTTATTTATCACAACGTATCTTTGCCCTGAGTGTTTGAACCACAATTGTGTAACGTGCTTACGTTTCTGTGATTTATAAGTCTGCCACAATCCCAGCAAAATACTAAGTCCAGCCAGATAAATTAAAATAAATAATGAAATAAACATACAAAACAGTAGGTACCACTGCATTTAAATACGAGCGGAATAAAAGTTACGGTAGACCTATCTGTGTGCACGTTAACCACTATATTTTAAGTTTGTCGCTACGTACAAAATATAAGCGACACGAGTTGTGTGCTTGAATTAACTGTGTCTTTTAGTTAGATTGGCTGTTCCTTTGTTTTAATATTTACTCCAAGTGAGGCCGTCCATTTAAAGAAATAACCCAACATATATCAATCAATAACAAGAGGTTAAATAATACAGTTCTTTCCCCCGCAGTTTTAACAGGGTTAAACACAGTCGCGGCAAAATATTTACGTGTATTACGTGTAACGTGTTATGTCGTGTATATCAAACATGTTTACAATGTAAAATAATAACCGTAAGAACTATCGTCAATACAGACATTGTTAATAAGTCATAAAGCTGACTTAAATATGGTTATAGACCTTAATTGTGAACATTCGTACGAAATGGTATTTTAAATATGGCACAATACTCTGTACAGCTGAAAACATTAAACAAAAGCATTTGGCAGTTAAAACGTACTGAGTCAGATGGCAGTTTTTATATGTAGCGGAAGGATACGTAATCGGTAACCAAAAGTAGAACTTCAGCAGGGCTTCAGAAAAGTGTGAAGTAACCGTGAATGGCCTGTACTACGGGTCATGGCCTATTCCTTCCCCGCTCCTCCTTGTGATCCGTCTCTAGTGAACCTCGCTGTAGAAGAGACGTTACTCCGTGCCTACCTTCCACCAGAGACATAGAGACAGAGGTTGGTGATGTAGCTGCCGTACAAGAGAGTGCTGGTAGAATGCATGTAGATCTGAGCAAGGGAACTTTCCCTGTGTTTGTATTTGAGATCTGTACAGCGCAGGGATTGAGCCAAACCTGGCAAAAGCCCCAGGCTGCACCCTTCATCACATACATAAGTATACAAAAAATATCAAAAAACTTATGGGTAAAAGTTTGGCTTCGAACCAAAATTGGCTACTAAAGAAAGAAAAAAATGTCATGAAAGGGTTTACGTGAAGTACAACAAACAGGCGCACAAAGTCCAATCAAAAAAATTTAATACAAAATTATACAAGGATATAAACAATAATTTTTTTGATTTCTTGAGTAAATATATATATTATTTTCACCACTGAAACAGGTAAATCACACCATTAAAGTCTAAGTTAATTGATAAACCGACTAGAATCATTCATTTCACGAGGTTTCCTAACCTCAAAACCAAAACAGCCAAAGAATACAAATAAATTTTAATTTTCTCAACTGCATAGAATGGCACCGAAGCAAATGGAAGCTTTCATTAAAATTGCATATTTTAGTAATATTTCCATTTCAAATATGAATTATCAAAATCTCTCAATTTTTTTTCTCATTTACTTTGCAACAAGGCAGCAAATGCTCACTTTCATTTAAATCTAGTAATATTTCCATTTCAAATATAAAAGCTCAAAATATGGAAATTCTATTTTTTATTTATCAAACTGCTTAACTGCAGAGCTACAGCAGCAAGTTAAAACAATTACATTTACTCGGCTGAAACATACGCAGCAAATACACATTCATTACTATCAAATTTAATGAGCTGCATTTACTCATCCGTAACTTGAAGGCAGCATATAACAGTGTGGGCATAGTTACAGATAATAATCTTTCCAGATTCCGAAATGATCATACCGTAAAGAACTACCAACATATATTATTATATAAACTTCGCTAAATTAATTTCGCAAGTTTAAAACTGAAGTATATTTAGTGTACGGCAATAAAGCCACCCAAATATTAAAATGTACATGCTGATGAAATGGTACAGCAATTCTGCACTCTTGATATGTTATGATAGTTGCGACTTCCTTGTACACACATGGCAACACGTTAACGACGAGTTGTCATAGTACCTCAAGTACGAAAAGGTTGCTTTGTGTAGGCTCACGGTAATAGGCTGAACTGGGCTAGCACGCCAACTCGCGTTGATTGCACCGATTCCCGAAGGACCCAAGCTGGCGGCAATCGCAGCCTCACCTGCCGCCAGGATGCCCCGTTCACTACCGGCGCTCGATGACAGTGTCTCGTCCCACGAGACACACAGCAGAGTAGGAATCAAAGACCATTCCTCACACGCCGGAGAAACAGCTGTGTAGAACACCTACTCTGTCTTCAGCACGTGCAGGATAAACTCACGTAAATTATACACTGAAGAGCCAAAAAAAAAAAAAACTGTTATAGGCATGCGTATGCCAATAACAGAGGTATGAAACCAATCAGAGTAACGCGATGCGGTCGGCAGCTAGATCAGTTACTGCTGTAAAAATGGCAGATTATCAAGATTTAAGTGAGTTTGAACGTGGTGTTATAGTCGGCGCACGAGATATGGGACATAGCATCTCCGAGGTAGCGATAAGATGCGACACCCCATACGTCGAGAGTTGCTACTGAGTGGCTCCAGGAACACTCTTCTGACTTTACATACACTGGCCAACTAAATCACCAGACATTAACATTATTGAGCATATCTGGGATGCCGTGCAATGTGCTGTTCAGAAGAGATCTCCACCGCCTCGCACTTCTATGGATTTATGGACTGCCCTGCAGGATTCATGGTGTGAATTGCCTCCTGCATACCTTCAGACATTAGTCGAGTGCTTTTTGGTTCTTCAGTGTAGGAGACAAAAGCGATGCTCCAAAATGGCAAGCAACCATGCTAGCCGTCTAGCCGACAACAAATCCCGTCTCTAGCCCCCGATAGCTCGGGCGCTCACACAGCTCTCTTCCTACATAAACATTTGGCTCTCTCCCTCTGCACTGTGACCACAGCTGCCTACTGAACACTGAAGTCCCTGCCTTTATTTACGCTCACCCTCCTTCCCAGGCGGTGACGCCACCGTGCGGCAAACCACATAACTATTACACTTTAAGGAAGCTCACAAAAACATTTGTACACAAATATTCTTATAGATTATATATCAAAACACAAGCAGCTGATTACATAATCAAATATTACAAGAAGTAGAATAAACAAAATATTACAAAATTACGTTGAGCTATAAAATCCAATGAACACACAATGCAAATATATGTGTATACTCATCTATATGCAACAACCAAAGAACTAGGCAAGTAGTGTGGGAAGCCCTGTGCAGATAAAGCGCTAGTTCAAGTGTCGATCCGTCACAGTACGTGCATTGATCTGTACAGTTAACGTTCTGTGTGATATTTGCCAGCATTCGTCGCCAGTTTTCTTTCAGTTACGTCTTACTCATTTTATGAAATGGAAAGAGACAAAGAAATGAGGTCATTGAGACGCAATGCAGGGTGAATTTACACAAAATTGGGTACAGGGGACTTTATTTATAATAATTACTAAGAGAGTACTTGTACATTATTGTTACTGACTGCGTGGTTTCGACCTGAAGTTCATTTAGTACAAGAGTTGTACGACTTAGGACTTCGATTAATACGGAATATTGTATAAGATGACTCAGCTGGTAAACGTGACTAGCTCCGTTTTTCTCTGCAGGCAGAGTTTGGCTTCAAAGACTGATTGTATTTCGACACTTCAAAAAGTCGGCAGGACCCACACAGCTTGTACTTAGATCATATATTTTTATATTCTACATTTGGGTAAACTTATTTTTTTACTAGGCCAAGTGCTTTGCAGAGTACAAACCTGAACAATTCGCGAGTTCAATGACCTACAGGTTAGATTCTACAGTCTTATGTACTAATATGCCGATATCAACTGCAAATTAGTTGTCTGCTGTCACAGTGGAAGGTGACGATTGGGCCACCGATCCCCAGGAGGTGTCAAAAACCGTGTGGACCAATGGCTAAGGTTATATAAACACACGTTTTTTTTTTTTTTTTTAAATTTTAGCCTGTCCCGAAATTAAACATTCTTCTTTGGAGTATCAGAATTGTCATTAGCCCAGTGAAATGGGGCAGTAGCTTCGTACACGCACGACAGCCAAAAACTAAAGAAAACTGTAAGACATGCGTGCAGTTCGCTGTAACCTAGGAATCTGTTAGACATGCGTGCAGTTCGCTGTAACCTAGGAAACTGTTAGACATGCGTGCAGTACGCTGTAACCTAGGAAACAGCCCCTTATCCAGCGATACACCATCGCCTCCAACAGAACTTCATAGAACTGCAAGTTCTGAGGACTGTTCAGCTGTCTAATAGTTCTCTTACAAACTAAGCAAACTTGCAACTGGAACTGTTAGACATGCGTGCAGTTCGCTGTAACCTAGGAAACTGTTAGACATGCGTGCAGTACGCTGTAACCTAGGAAACAGCCCCTTATCCAGCGATACACCATCGCCTCCAACAGAACTTCATAGAACTGCAAGTTCTGAGGACTGTTCAGCTGTCTAATAGTTCTCTTACAAACTAAGCAAACTTGCAACTGGAACTGTTAGACATGCGTGCAGTTCGCTGTAACCTAGGAAACTGCCCCTTATCCAGCGATACACCATCGCCTCCAACAGAACTTCATAGAACTGCAAGTTCTGAGGACTGTTCAGCTGTCTAATAGTTCTCTTACAAACTAAGCAAACTTGCAACTGGAACTGTTAGACATGCGTGCAGTTCGCTGTAACCTAGGAAACTGCCCCTTATCCAGCGATACACCATCGCCTCCAACAGAACTTCATAGAACTGCAAGTTCTGAGGACTGTTCAGCTGTCTAATAGTTCTCTTACAAACTAAGCAAACTTGCAACTGGAACTGTTAGACATGCGTGCAGTTCGCTGTAACCTAGGAAACAGCCCCTTATCCAGCGATACACCATCGCCTCCAACAGAACTTCATAGAACTGCAAGTTCTGAGGACTGTTCAGCTGTCTAATAGTTCTCTTACAAACTAAGCAAACTTGCAACTGGAACTGTTAGACATGCGTGCAGTTCGCTGTAACCTAGGAAACAGCCCCTTATCCAGCGATACACCATCGCCTCCAACAGAACTTCATAGAACTGCAAGTTCTGAGGACTGTTCAGCTGTCTAATAGTTCTCTTACAAACTAAGCAAACTTGCAACTGGAACTGTTAGACATGCGTGCAGTTCGCTGTAACCTAGGAAACAGCCCCTTATCCAGCGATACACCATCGCCTCCAACAGAACTTCATAGAACTGCAAGTTCTGAGGACTGTTCAGCTGTCTAATAGTTCTCTTACAAACTAAGCAAACTTGCAACTGGAACTGTTAGACATGCGTGCAGTTCGCTGTAACCTAGGAAACAGCCCCTTATCCAGCGATACACCATCGCCTCCAACAGAACTTCATAGAACTGCAAGTTGTGAGGACTGTTCAGCTGTCTAATAGTTCTCTTACAAACTATGCAAACTTGCAACTGGAACTGTTAGACATGCGTGCAGTTCGCTGTAACCTAGGAAACTGTTAGACATGCGTGCAGTACGCTGTAACCTAGGAAACAGCCCCTTATCTAGCGATTTACCATCGCCTCCAACAGAACTATATAGAACTGCAAGTTGTGCGGACTGTTCAGCTGTCTAATAGTTCTCTTACAAACTATGCAAACTTGCAACTGGCCTCTTTCTTAGATGTGCGAGTGAATCCGCGCCATTTCATTCTGCGCATAACGGAGCTATGATCTTTTATTATTCTATATTTATAGTGAACATCTTCACAAGCAGATGTTCATTCTCAGTAAAACCCTTTCTACGTTTTACAAACAATTATTTGGTAACTAGTTGCCGAAGATTTTCTTGTAATTCTGCAACTGAATTATTTAATTTTTGCAACACATCAATTTAAGAAACATGCAAAATATAGTAAACTCGAAGTATGCGGAACTTGATCGTCAATATTCAACACACATGCAGTTTTACACATTCCAAGGTTACGTTTCGTTCAATTGGCTTTAATACACGTGTTACAGAAATTATCTTGGCTACTTGTCTTCAACAGATTATTTTTAAATAAGCGGACATTTTCATTTAATAGTGTTTAATTGTAGACTGTGAGATAGGAGAGATTACACGTTGGACTAGTAAATTTCCGATTGTTTTGCTGATTTCCCATGCAGTGTCTATAGGAATGTATTCCGGTCGCATCGTTAATTGAATAAACGCAGCGCAGAGAGATATTTTTTAATCTCGACCTTGATTCCGAGCTGTTAAAAAGAAGAAAGTTACATAAAATCTTGCGGAAACAGGTTTATAGAACTGGAAACGAAATGGGATCCTTGCATTCCATTCGCTGCCATAAAATCCAACTTCGAAACCACCTGCGACCGTTCCTAAAATTTTCCTTAGAGGCACGTGTTGTGTGTTCTAGACACGAACTCCACAGTAACTCTTATTTGTTGTGAACGACATAGCGGTATTTGAACCATTCCTTTACTTTTGCATAAAGTTAAATACGCATTGCCACAATTAGATGTTGTTACTGTACAGCGTTTGTTTCTGCCATCATATCTAATAAACCTAGTTCACGGAGAATGAAAAGTTTTGAAGTCAAACATAGAAGCAAATCCTACCTCTAAATGCCTACATTTTAACCGACACATTCGCTGGCATGCTCACGGTATTTCTGTCAGTGATTTATAAAAAAAAGTAGATGTACATCTTAAAGTCGTTGTAAGCGTGATGTTTAAATTTGTGCATTTTAAAAGTATTTAATTTAGTTTATGTTTGTGTTATACACATAACATTAAGAACAGACATATCAGCAAGTTTAACTTAGTATATGTTTGAATAAATTGATAGTGCACGTGTGGAATTACAGGCTACAAAAGGGCAGAAAACAGCGCCCAATCACAGAGAAGGTAAATACACTGAACCAGTATTTGGATTGTTTTCGCAAATAATAACACTGGCATAACATAACACAATATTCTGGAGCTGTTACAAAGGTTAAGTAGGTGATACACCATGGAAAAATTGTTCAGAACTGTTGATGTATATCAATGTAAGCTGGTTCTGAAAGCCTCGCTCTAAAGCGTTGAGAGACACTTCGCAAATCAACTATACACATATATGTGCAGATATCTAGCGAGGACGCTGTTCAATGAGTCACGTAATTGCTAAAATTCTCATAGAGAGACTTGAGCAGAGATTGTGTCAGCCGAGGGTTGAGGTTCACTTGGCAAGCAGACGGGACAGGAATGTTGACGACTCAAATGCCAGTTCGGTTCACCAGCACCAGATGAACAACTTATCTTACGCCACTGGGCTTAACTGTTCAAATGTCGGTTCTAGTTGTCAGTGAGGGAGTGAGGGAAGAGATTTGGGCGGCTATTAACATCGAGGTCATGAAAGTCTATGATGGTGAGGTGAGTATAGAGAAGCGCAGGAATGCAAGGGCGGGAAAAACGAGAGATCCCTGAGAAAACCCGCCGATCAGCGGCATAGTCCGGCACGATTCCTACATGCGAAAACCGGGAGAGACCCCGCCGGGAATCTAAGCCGGCTCGCCTAGGTGGGAGGCGAGCAGGCTAACCACTACACTACCCACCGCCACATACCCGAGCTTCTTTTGTGAAAGACAAGTGTTTTTTTGTGAAAAATAACTACGAATTGACCTTGTTATCTGTAGTACAGCCAATAAGTTTGTGGACACCGTGGATACACTCGGGGCCTCAGCCCACTAAATTACTACCTATTGTAGTATATTAAAGTACGCTATAAAAACTCGAGCGAATAAGAAACTTGGAAGAGTAACATTTCTAACAGTTATAAAAAAGCAGATGGCATGCAGCGTTATCACATTTATCAAGCTGGAGTAAGTAAAAAGAATGCAGCTAGCAAAGCATATCACATCGACGGAAATAAGCTCCTTTTGAAAATTACCTTCATCGTGTTCGAGAGGAGAGCCGAGTAATTAGACTCGGAAGCGGCAAAACCATAAGCCATTTAGACGAACAGCAGGCAAGCATTGCATCACCTCAAACCCTTGTAAATGTACAAAATAGTGCACTGACAACAAATAAGTACAGTTCATGGCAGAAGCAACGAAGAGCAGATAGTAAGTAACACCAGAAGTACGGAAGGACATTAGAACTCGCCTCCTTAAGGAATATGATCGGAATAATAGGGCAGCAGAATGGTAAAATGCAACTGGCTCTCTCGTTTGAGTACAATTCCCCAACCGAGGAACCAAGATTCACAAAGACTACGGGCGAGATGGAAAGGTGAAATGGCAAAATAAGAAAGAAGTCTAACAGAATAAATAAGTAATCGAATAGCAGAAGTTTCGCTACGTCTTGTAGGAGACTTAAGGTGGGAAACTGAAGTGATTAGCAGAAGAGAGAGGAGGAGATAACTAAAGGATGAGCAGCGTCATGCATTTTTCCAGCTGAGCGCAGTTTCACGAGGAGAGGTTTAAAGAGGCCCAGTGGGGCGTTCACAGGAGTAGTCTGTTCGGAGACAACCGTGGTAAGAAATTGTCTATCACCTCTAAACTTTAAACATTCCCTATAAGACCGCAGTTTAACCATTTATCATAAATAGTAGATATATCGCTTTAGACGTTGCAAAAAAAAATTAAATTTTTGTGTGGTGCTGTACCAGTATCGATATAACCACAAAGTGCCTAATACAGACGTAAAGGGGGCCGCGGTGGCGTAGTGGCCAGGCCGCTCGCCTCCCACCACGGCGATCCGGGCTCGATCTCCGGCGGGTTCACTCCCGGATTTTCGCATGTGGGAATCGTGCTGAACAATGCCGCTTGCCGGCGGGGTTTCTCGGGGTACTCCCGTTTCCCCCGCCCTTGCATTCCAGCGCCGCCCCACTCTAGGGTCTCATTTCTGTCATGTCCGGGGATGACGGTGACCTACGGGTCCCAGCTGGGAAGACCGTCACTCGGAGGGTGTCGCCTTGCCCTGGGTGCACTCCCCACACGCCATTTATTAATTTATTTACAGACGTAAAGCTGCCGCATATCCCGCCAACTCCAGCCGCACACGTCAGCGAGATGACGTCACTGGCCAGCAACATGTCGGAACTTCGTTCGCCAATCAGCGCCTCGTAATCTATTTGCCAGTTGGCAGCTCAACCAATTGGGAATCTTCCGCAGTGCGAAATAGCCGATAAGGCACAAGGCTCGTTCCCAGGACCTCTCTCAGCCAATCAGAGAACGGATACGCCCACATCAAAGGAGCCGCCACATTATTTCGCCTCTGTGTTCTTATCCACTCTACAGTATTACTCTCCGGCACATTTCGGGAACAATACAAGGGTGTGTGGGTTTCACGTTTCTGGCAGCAGATTGTTTATGAGACTAGGGATCGTAGTCAAAACGTATTAAAAACTGCCTGTTATGAATGGTGTTTTCTGCTCTGTACAATGTAGGACATTATGTCCACTTTCTGTACAACGTACCAGGTAGGTATACGACAGTATTACCGGAAGGGTTAAACTGCTATGTTCTCCATCATATACTATTTACAGCGAGATTCAAAAACAGGGTAATCGGTAAAATTCAGCCATTGAAGTGGGAGATTTGAAGATCCATCACTCACCAAGTATTTCCGGCATCGCCTCTGAAGGAGAAAAAGAAATGGACGGAAGCGCAGACGTCTCTGCCACAACGCCAAGGAGGGGATGGAGGGGGGGGGGATACCTCCCTTCACATCCATCACCAAACATACTTTTTACGACAGCAGATACAACTACTTGACGAAAGAAGTTCATACAAAAGCCTCCTCGTGTTTATCGAAAGCAAGTTTCGCTTCATCACTTTCGTTGTGTGTCCGTACGCCTGATTTCTCCTTCTCGCTTTCTGCTAGCTGCCAATTCTTCGGTAGGGAACTATAAGGCACCAATCTAGTTTTTCGAGCGTACTAGTGGTTTTTTTCCAACTTATAAAAACTAACGTGTATGTTATTACAGTATGTTTAATATTACTGTCATCGCAATAAGCGACCACGTTACCGCGGAAACTTGCTCGACCGCCGTTCGCGATGTCGCGGCTTCAATACCAACCAACGATTGTGGAGTAAGTTATTCACATGTTACCCTTATTTTGCGTTAATGAGCTCCAATTCATACACATTCATGAAATTACTGAGACTGAAATGAAATTTCCGAGGGCTGATAAGTGCTGGTGCTTTTTCCCGGCGAAGTACTTTATACCCAAGAAAGTATATAAATGAGGCCATGATATTAAGATACTTTTTGTTTTAGTTCATCTTGATGTTTAATGTAATATACACATCCAATACCAATAATAAAACTATACTGGACACTCACAAACATTTTTGCCATTTTAAAACAATAAATTCCCTTAAACGAATATTATGCACTTTGTAATTTTTGTAGAAACCAATAATGTTTGGATATTCTGGTGCAAATGTTCTTAGGTAAGTGCTATTGTATTTGCTATTTAGTCAGATTATTTTGTGCATACATATCAAGCTTCATAGAAAGGACTTGTTTCCTAAAGTGTAGGTACTCATAGGCCTATGTAGGCTGTGGCTTCCTATATGCAGAGATAGTATACTACATGTTCACGCACATACCACGTATGATATTTTGTGATTTAAAAATGAAATTTGTTTGGCTGCACAGCATGTGAAGGGTATTATGTGCACCACGTTAGATGTATCAGTGGTGGCTTGAGAACAATAGAAAAGCATGCCACAGTAAGAGAAGGGCAGCTCTCGCCTGCCAGACGGCTGTGCAGCCCTTGTTTCTCACAGAGAGAGAGAGAGAGAGAGAGAGAGAGAGAGAGAGAGAGACACAGAGCTCCTTGCAGAGGTCTCGATGTCTCTCCCGGATGCAGTGTGTCATCAGTGGAGGGAGTACCCTGAGAACACTCCCCGGGCAACGGCAACGTCTACCATGTTCCCTACATGCTGGAGTGGCCCCGCCCAGAATAAAACCCAGGTCGTCGTCGTGCGAAGAGGCGATTTTACTGCCCATAAGTTTACCCATGTTTAAAATGTACCACAACTTCCAGTGTTCGCATTGTATTGCAAGTGTAGTGGAAGGAGTGTAAGGGCCGTTTCACACGAGGCGACTATCACCAGGCAACGTTCACTCATAGTGCCATTCACCGGCAACTGAGGTGGATCCTAGAAAATACACCAACATTCAACATTCGTAAGAATTTGCGAAAAGGACTATATCTTGCTAAATTCTTACATTTAAATGTTTCGTGTTCCTCGGATGTTGCTAAATAATGAAAAAAAAAAAAAAAAAAAGAAGTCGACATTTGATTCTTCAGCCAAATTCACATTAGTACAAACAACATGCCACTGAGAGAACAAACCAAAAAAATATTCGTTTGTATAGGGTTAAATATATTTTTAGTAGTTTCAACAAAGTATACACGGGACTTAACAGAACCTCTGCGTTGGGTCAAAGTAAACGCAACTGTCAACAAAAAATTTGGTTAAATAAAATATATTTATTTGTTTTACCACTCATTTGATTTCCTTCGTTCGAAAATATACCCCGAGAGTTGGTTTGTAATGTTTGTGGCAATTAGAATAGTAACAGTGTTTGCGAGTGCATTTATTAATACTTAATATTGGCATGAACATAAACATCCTAATAGATCAAATTCAACAGGAAACTATTAAGTAAAGATTTAAAACTTGAAATATTGATTTGCCCACGTTATCCAGTATTCGAATTGTACGTACATAAAACATTTCTATTACATTATAAGTCAAGTTTACCTAAGGTTGACATGTACGTAGAGACAAACAAATGTTAAGTTGCACCAACCAATTACATGTTTAGAGCAACGAAATAAAAAAAAACATATTAATTTCTTTTCAAAAACAAAATAATACAAACCATTAATCCGGTTGCGCCAAACAAACTTTGATCGATTCAACAAAACCTATTTCTCAGTGTGCTGTATCATGTTAAGAGCAGAGTTGCGGATGGTAGCAATACAAATTGTTATGGTGTGTTCAGGCATTAGCTGAACGGCTTGCCTGATCACACCTTCAAACATTAAAACTGGAAACGAGCGGAATTGCAACACCACCATTTGGTCGTCGACCCTTGCGAAAGAAGACAGTTGCAGAAATCCCCCCCTCCGGTCACTGAGCGGGGCCGCAGAACCACGCGCTTGATATAGGCCGTCGTAACACCCGGAACGGCGTCTTTCGTCTTTAGTCCTTTGGGCGACCCGACCAGCGAAGAAGACNGTCTTTAGTCCTTTGGGCGACCCGACCAGCGAAGAAGACCAGGAAGATGGGTGTGTCCCGCCGTCGTTAACCGTCTAGTAGAATCAGCCTCCGGCAACATTAACAAGGTGATGACTTTCCAGTTAGGTTAAAATAAAATGGCGTGAATCATAATGCAATGAATAATCATCTTGATATTCAATTTAAAGCTCCCCCGATCAATAGTCATATAACTAGCAACTGTATAATCTTCATGTAATAAAACACATCTTATACTGTTGTGCTCTACCGAATCATGAGTCATTATTGAGCTATGTCCCTACTAACTTTCAAGTACGAATTAGCTGAAAAGTAGTTCGTAACAAAATGCAGATATCACATGGCGACAGTTGGCACTTGTGACTGCTCCATGCCAACACACGTGCCGCTGGTCACAGGCAATCTGGAACGACTATCCCCGTCAGTCAGCAGCAGTGAGCGACTACAGGGCGACTGACATGTCGTAGCTACACTACTTGCTCTGTGTGACCACTTACACTTTCTGACAAGGAGAAAGTATTCGGACTGTTGTTACCTGGCGACTATCGACGTCAGTCATTAGTAGTAAGCGACTATATGGCGACTGACATGTCGTAGCTACACTACTTGCTCTGTGTGACCACTTACACTTTCTGACAAGGAGAAAGTATTCGGACTGTTGTTACCTGGCGACTATCGACGTCAGTCATTAGTAGTAAGCGACTATATGGCGACTGACATGTCGTAGCTACACTACTTGCTCTGTGTGACCACTTACACTTTCTGACAAGGAGAAAGTATTCGGACTGTTGTTACCTGGCGACTATCGACGTCAGTCATTAGTAGTAAGCGACTATATGGCGACTGACATGTCGTAGCTACACTACTTGCTCTGTGTGACCACTTACACTTTCTGACAAGGAGAAAGTATTCGGACTGTTGTTACCTGGCGACTATCGACGTCAGTCATTAGTAGTAAGCGACTATATGGCGACTGACATGTCGTAGCGTTTTCCCATTGAGCTAAGTTTCCTTATGAACGCCTAATGCCATTCACAGTTGTAATTTTACTTGTTTTTCTTTTGTAAACACCATAGGAGGTCGTGAATAATAGTTACGGAATAAAGTTAATGCTAAAATTTTTGGCTGGGACAAGTATGTAGATATCACAATTCGAGACAAATACCAACTTTTACACAAATTCTTATCGGCAGCTTAAAAGTGACCTCTTTGGAAGACCAACGCCCCTTTTGGCGGACATTTTCCCTGTGCCGAACTCGCCCGTAATAATTATATATTTGTTCCTAACCTGAGTATTATTAACGTCACCGCAGCCACGGATGCTGCTCGGCTGAGGTCATTACCGTGTCTTTTATGACTCTCTCGTAACAGAGGAGTGTATACACGACTCCTGCCCCCCCCCCCTTTTTCTGCACAATCAGCGTGTGCTCAGAGCACCGCGGTGACCTGGCTGGGCGTGCAGGCCGGAAGTACACGGGGTGTGGCGTTGTCGCGTTATACCACGAGGTGCCCCCCCCCCCTGGGCGACGCGGAGTTACAGAACGTTACTCCAGAGTACAGAGTCAAGTCACAGAGAGATACAGCTGAGGTGAACGTGGTTTTGGAACGAACATTATCTAAGCACCATTGTGTGTCTACAAATATGCACTGGTTAAGCAACCAATGTAGATTCCAAAAGATCAGTTTCCCAAAATCCTTCCTTTAAAAAAAAAATTAGTTATATACATAAACATCTTTACTTGCCATACGTTAATCATGAAAATTACATAAACAACTGCAACATTTCTACTACTTAATGTTTCAATACAAATATAAATTTTATCACTTGCCGTTTGTAATTTTCCAGAATGTCTTCATTTCCTCTCGGTTTGCTTAATTCTACCAAACTTCCCTTTCTGTTTACCCTTCGTTACTCGCTGAAAGAGTGTGTAAAAGTTTGACTCTGGCGAGGTGTTCAAAGTAAATACTCTGCAGTTTTGGAACACTGTCGAGAGCGAGTGAAACATTCACTCACTATGTTTGGGACAGTCAGCGAGATATTGTAGCTCGCAGAGTAACGTTTTCGAACGCCGTCGTGTGGTGTAACCGTCGAATGAACATGAGGTAGAAAGATCTCGCTGACTGCACTGCATAACAAGTCTCCGTGAGCCAACATTGAACTGCTTTTCTGCCAATATGACTGTCACCAACGACGTGGATAGGATTTGAGATTAGCACACTTTAGTAAACAAGGGCTTCGTAATGTTTCTATACTTCCTCTAACCAATTTTTAATGCAGTTTGATAACAATTAAATTGGTAAAAGTATTTTACTCATACAAAAGGGCTTGTCTTCAGAAAATTGACATACAAACAAACACGTTCATCAGTGCTGACCGTGTGACCTTGACAGTCGTGCTGGTCTGCGGTAGGCCAACGTTGGGTACACGAGCAGAAGACGAACAACAGGTTTACCTCGTCTTTAGTCTATGGGTGTAACATTATGGCACAGCTCTGACTTCCACCCAGATTTCCTTGGTTTCGGAGTGCAGTGGAGCTCGCCTTAGCACAAACTGCGGTCCACGAGTGCGCTTCGAACCGCGACCAAGTGTGGACACTGCACTGGCAATACACACCAGCTGCGCGGTACGGAACTCATGAGTCCAACGTCGCGTGCGTGCTATGCCAAAGGTTGCCAATAGTCCTGTCGGAACTACACGGCTCAGAGACTTGACAAGCACAACTGCTCACCGCATCATGTGCTTCTACTGCCGTGACAGCAGAAAACTCACACTACTGTAATTTTCCTAGTTAAGTGTGTATGCATGCACTAGAATACCTAGATATGACACCACAACTCACCGTCTCCTTTCAACCTATGCGTCACTGGGGATATGAAGATAACTGGACAACACGACAATGACATCACAGACAAATCTAGATAGATACCTGGAGAAAAGACTGGACGGAACAAAGATACATAGCAGTATTCCTTCGACGACTACAGTAACGTTTTTACTGGAGTCTGCTCCCGTCTTCAGGATAACGTAGACTGAGGCAACCATCACAAGATGTGTGCACATACGTGTGGAGAACAGCTCATGTCCGCTTGTCTTCTGAGATGACTTGTGTTACCTGATATTAAAGAAACATGTTACAGAGTTTTTAAATTCATTCACTTGTTTTCATCGCAAGAATCATTCAAAACACGCCTGAAATTATTATTACCACCATTACAAGTTAGATACATAAAAATAAGAAAACTGAAAAGTTTATTGTTTTTATGATTTGAATTGTTGCCTTTTTTTTTTATATTATTTTCCATTTTGTTAACACATCAAGTATTCCAGCGCAATTTGTTTCTATATCTTAGCAACTTGAAATGGACTAAGCTAGCTTAATTTCAACTTGTCATTAGGTTTTTACTTATTACTAGCGTACCCTGCCACGCGTTGCTGGTCGATAATTATCGACATATATATTAGTATCGGTATATCGATATATTGAGCATTGACGTACTTATAAGTTTAGATATATCGATATATCGTTTCTATATATACATAGATCTGTTGCTAGGTTGCGACTTTACATTGTTGACATTGTATTGTTGACGTTGCATTGTGAACTACGGTGCTTCCTGATGCGAAAGCATGGTAAAAATGAGTTTTTGTATATTTTGGTACCTTTTCAAGTAATATAGATAAAATTAAATGGGTGCAAATACTCGTGGGAACGAAAGGAAGGTTTATAAAAAAAAACAAAATGAAAATCAGTTGATTTTTGTGAAGTTACACGCGTCCGAACAAACGGACACAAGGTTTATATATATATAGATAGATGAGAAGATACGATTTATTACATTACCTGGTGAGTAGCTGATATTTGCGAGAATAAAATAAAACTTTTTTTTTTACTAAAGCAGTGTAATTTTTCAAACATTTATCAATTTTATATAATTAAAACGTTGTAATACAGTCACAAAGACTCGACACAGCTTGCTACGGAAACACATATTTAGCGATAAGACTGACGCAGTGGCGGTTCGAAACCCATCCACATCACGACTCGTTAAGGCAGGTCTAGCTAGAGATTACAAATATTTTGACTGTATTTTGCCTATTACATCATTTTTCGTTATTATATGAAATACTAGTAAAAAAAATACAAGAATTAAGGAAAATGACATAAAAAAATAAGGAAACTATATATAGGAATTTAAATTTATATATATGTTTTTTCGTACAAATCTTACAATTGAATAAACTTTAGGCGTTATTATGCGACTTGAAATAAATTTTAGTGTTATTAGAATATCATGAATAACATTACTTGGAAATTTGCTACACCGTTCGTTCGTACTTATTTCAATTTTAATATTTGTAATAACATATGAAGTAAAAATCGCTGTTAGTTAAGCTATCACCGCAGATGTACCACGTGACTTATTTAAAAAAACTTAATGTCACTCCTGTCACTACGATAAAGACATTGACTGAAACAAAACTGAGTTAAAATTTTTAGGAATGTTTACGAATATTGGTTTCAGTTAAAATTATCGCAATTTTGCTGACTATATATATACATATAAAGTATATGCACTACTAAAAATAAAATAACTAAAAATAACAAAGTATTTAATGAATCCCAAGAAACCAATCTATTATATCCTGGGGGGGNCTAAAAAAATCACCATAATATCATTGTTGGTATAGTATTAATTAAACCCTTCATTATAAATAATCCACGACTTACTAATCGTTCATAAACAATATTTGCCAAACAAAATAAACCAGAAGAACCTAAACCATGAGCAATTATTATAATAATAGAACCAAAAACCCCTCAACAATTTATTAGTTATAATACCACCTAAAACTAAACCTATATGAATAACTGAAGAATAAGCACTTAATGATTTTAAATCACTTTGACGTATTCATACTAGACTAATAAATAAACCACCTAATAATATAATACCGATTCATAAATAATTATACTCTAAATCCGAAATAATTAACATATTAAAAACACGAAGCAATCCATACCCACCTAATTTCACCAAAACCCCAACTAAAATTATTGATAAATAAACGTTTTTCTACTATGACTGGCGCCTTCCCCTTAAAAATGGCGGTGATGTCGGGAGTAGCGACGGCCACTTAACGAATTTAATTTACTTTGTTTGTGATTTACACGGCAGGGTTGACAACTGGTAGTTGACTTTGCTAGCAAATCCCCCATGTCACTTGGATGACGTAGTGATACGTTTCATGGCAATGTTATGTTTACGCATGGCGGAAGGATACAGACATGGCATGCAATACGTCCTCAACCAGCTTACAATGGGGTTCAACTATTGGCTAACAACTTACGGCTCAACACAACATTAGGAAAGAAGGGCGAAAGGGCGGGTAAATTCACTCTAATACACTCATGTACTGACCCGGCATAGTCGTATTATATTATGAAATTCCAGCGGTTTATTTAGTGCAGAGCAACATTTATTGGGGTAAAATAAATGCTTGTTTTTTTATTATTCCTCTACTTTGGCAGCATTTTTTTTTTTAATTAGACAAAGTAAAATTTGCCTAAAAAGTTAAGTTTAACTTTCCGCAAAGAAAACCGCAGAATAAGGACACTTAATAGTGCTAAGGGTTGTTTTTAAATATTTGTATGTATATTTTACATTACTTGGTGCATGACGATAACAAAATGTTCTTGAATGCTGGAAGTTGATGATGGAAGCGCAGTGCGAGTATCGCGATATTATGTTCGGTGTGTCAGCGATATAACTCAGGAAATATCAGACCTGACGACTGCAGGCGGCGGTAATGATCATCGGGAACACATTCCCGCTCTCTGTAATCGCACCGTGATATGCTCGCTGTGTGTGAGATAGAGGGAGGGGAGAGAGAGAAAGGTCTCCCCCTCTCACTCCCCCTCACTGTATCTCTCACCCTCTGGGGGGCTTGGCTCTGTGCCACGTGAGGCGGCTCCTAGACCACCCCCAGCCAACACTTGATACCCCTTGTAGCTCTGCACCCATGTACAACACACTCCCACTTTGAGGTTGCAACTACTCTGACTAAGTGCCGACAACCAGTAAGTCCTGCGTTGTCTTTCACCCATCCAGAGGCAATGTACACAACCGTACACAGGAAGGCTATTATTGTGCAGTACTGTACACAGGAAGGCTCTTATTGTTCAGTACTGTACACAGGAAGGTTCTTATTGTCCAGGACTGTACACTGCGTTTGCTCGACAATTACATGGAAAACAATGTTTTTACTGTGCCAATATCTTCAGCAGAAGTTGTAATGCAGGACGCCATGAAAAGAGCGAATGTTCAAAGAAAGCGACCTCCAGAGTACTAACATGTGATATGTGCGGTGCAACATTTGGTAGAAGCGATAATTTAAAGAGACACACTGATACGTGTAAAGGAAACGCACCCTTGCTTGACTCGAGACAACATGCATTTACTTCATTACCTCCTGTTAATACACAACAGAAAATGTTCGCAGACAACGACGGAACTGGTATGATGAAGCGTTACGACAATGGGCACGTGCAGTTTATGCAAGGTGATACATTGAAGAACCGCACTGAGATCTGCAAGGATTCGTCTTTTGAGAGCCAACAAGTGATGTCAATACCACCTGCTGCATCCACGGGCAGAAGATTATGATGAGACAGTTAATGCTACAGGTGGAATAAGAGAACTACTAGGCGAGGTAGTGTCGGTATGTGTAGAATGTACACTTGCAAGACGTTTGCGTGAAGTCGTAAGAACTTCAAAATTAAAGGTCATCGGCTCTAAATACTGATGAGAATAACTACTGCTAGAAAGAAAGGCAAATTTATTACAGAATACAAAACAGGGGGTGAAGATGACCATCAAGAGAGTATTGATGAACATGAATATGAAGACAGTGATAGTGCTGAGGATGATGATGATGACGATTTTCTCGATGCACTAATACACCCCTCCAACACATTTGCTGCAACAAGCAACATGAAGGCAGAAGACGCCGGGAATACTGGCTACCTATTTCCGGAAGACCCAAATTAACTTGTTGAAACTCAGATATTTGATAGGCCTTCAAAAACGCGCGGATCTCACTCACATTAACGAGATATCTTCAATCAGAAGTAAACTGAAGGATCGGGACTATATCCCATGATATGATGAACTGCTTTTTCTGAAATTGCAATTACAAAATAATAATAAATTATCATTATAAATAATTGGCTTTTCTTTATTTTTGTTTAACGAATACTTTTTTCTCTCACAACTTTAAAGTAATGCTATTAGCACTCTACTATTTACGGAAAAATCTGCATATAGAATGATGATAAAGACTTTAGTATAAACATGAATTAATAGTTGACTGCATACAAAACATTAATTCTGTCAACTTGTACAAACTTGGAGACAGTCTGCGAACGAATGTAATTTCTATACATATGGGTGGGAGACGAACCAAGGATCGATCGAAGGATTGGTGTGGGTTGGTGTGAATTGTGGAGGAGGATTGCGACGGATTGTCATGGATTACTGTGGATTGTGGAGAAGGATTGCGAAGGATTGGTGTGGATTTGTGCGGATCGGTGCGGATTGGTGCGAATTGGTGCATATTGGGGCGGATTCGTGTCGATTGGTGCAGATTAGTGTGTGGATTAGTGTTGATTGGTTTGTGGATTGATGCGGATTGGTGTGTGGATTGGTTTATGGATTGGTATAGGAAAGTGTGTGAATTGGTGTTGATAGGTGTGAGGATTGGTGTGGATTGATGTGGATTGGTTTGGATTGGTTTGTGGATTGGTGTGGATTTGTGGTGAATTGGTGTGGATTGCTGATTGCGGTGCTGATTGAAGGAAATATTGCGAGATTTACGAAAATATTGATAAAAAAAGTCTTTAATTTTTTTTTGTAATTTTTTAGATTTTATAAAAAAAATTTAATTTCTTTTTGGGTTGAAGGATATCCAAGGTCAAGGGCAATAGGTCAATGTCACATATGTGATATCAAGGTGAAGGTCACTCAGATCTAACATGTTGGTCGGAGTTATCAATGCCACCTAGGTGTTGAAAATGTAATGACAAACTGAAAAAAAAAAAAAAAAAACAATATGACGGGTGGCATGCAATTGACAGAATGAGCATTGGGGAGGGGGCAAGGGAAGAGGAATGTTAATACAATATGATTTATTGGAGGGAGTCAGTCGTCTGCTGGACGTTGTGCTGTTGGGGACCTCCAAAAAATTTAGGTTTTAAAAATAATTTTTAACATAAATTTCTAATAATATTTGTTATTAGATTTGTAATAATTTTTATAACTTTTAGCAAATTTTTTATACATTTTTAGAAATTTGTGGGATTTTTGAAGATATTTAGGGTTTTTAGGTCAGAAGTCATTCAAGGTCACGGGGTCAAGGTCACCTGGATCCAACATGGCGTAGAAGATGGTTTTCAAAACCAAGATGGCTGATATTCAGGTCTGAATCCGGACCTTGGACCCTATGTATCTATTTGACATATCATATGCCTTTAAAACCAATATGGCCGCCACTGCTCAGCCCTCGAAAACCATCCCCCCAAATCCTTCAGATGGATCGAAAAGTGCCTTTCGGGGAATCGATGTACAACTGGGGGATCGGTGCTTATTTGAGGGAAAAACGGGAAATTTTGAGGGAAAAAAGGGATGTTTTGAGAGGAAAATGACAGCCGTGGGACCGGAATGATAGAGCATGAACAGCTCCAACGCTCCGATCCCCCATCCTCTTTGCCATCAATCTATTATTGTAGTGTTTGAAATTGCTTTCAAACGCACAAGAGTATTTTTTAGTCAAGTTTTCAAAGTATGCAAACAACCAGTGTTGGCTGTTGCGAGGCGTGCTTGTGATTTCTCTCGTTTGTAGCTGCTTGTTCCTAGTTTATTCGTCAGCCACTAACAGGTAGTTATGCAGCTGACGTCACAGCAAGGTAATATTACGTACACAACTCCTCACACTACTCAGAACAATGGTAAATCGCGTCTGCTAGTGAGATTCTGGCCAGTCTGATTACGAAGTGCCGTACACCATAACTGTCCATCACAGCTGTTCAAGAGACAACATTTTGTTTTAATTAAATTTAAATTATTTTTGATGGTTTCATTTTACAATGTTGATAATAACTTAATTAAAACACACCATAAATTGAAAAACCACATTCATATTCATTTGAATGAAGATACGACAATTATAACTGAATATACTGATTAGTATAAATTCCATAAAGTTATTTCAAGGCACAGTTTGGCTCAATATAGAATTTTAACTGAAGTTGCAGGAGAGGCATGTCACAATTTATTTAAAACCCGACAGCTGATTCACTTATAATAAGGGTTTAACTTCTAGCAAGTTTGGCTTTAAATTTTATCTCGAAAGTTAAAATTGAAATACGAGCGAAGAGCTTAGCAAATTTCCAAGAGATTTTATTCATGACATTTTGATAACATTTACAATTATTTTGAATTCAAACGCGCGTTAGGTATTCATTTTGAGATTTGTACGGAAAAAAAAAAAATTTTAAAAAATTATTACAACTCTTTTATCGGTTTTTTTAAAAATAATTTTTTCTTCGTTGTCTATGCTTTTTTGAAACAATATTATTTCTTATGGCAACGAATAAGGAGATGTTATATGCTAAAATGTACAAAGTTAATATTTGCGTTTGAACTGTCTTCTGTTATTGATGAAGTTTTCATGTTCGACAAGACCACGGGTGTCAGTTTTCTGACACGCACATTTTTTTCACGTTGCGTTGTTCTTCACCAGCTGGCTCTGTCAGCTTCAGCACTCAGCTGTCAACGTTCAGTAACACTAAGTCAGTTCATGTGAAAATTTCGGGTTTGCTTTGAGAAAGTACACGTCAACTGCGAATTAATTTTATGACATTTATATTCTTTATTTTGCGGTCATAATTTAAAATGAAATATTATGGAAGTTATTTTTGTTAATATTTTGCAGTCGATTCCACTTGGGCGATTTGTTTTTCTAACTACCCAAGTTTAGTAGCATAGGCGCATGAAATAAAGATAACAATTAGGAGAGGCTGGTCTTTGATAAGATGTAACTCACTGCTACGAAATCATTTCAACAGTATTTTGCATGAGAACTGCTTTTTACTGGGCATAACCAACACACGTACATACTCAATGTTTTTATTCATATTAACTACAAATGAAATATAATAAATACATACAACACAAGTTAGTGTTTTTGTAATATATATTCACCTTGTATGCTAATTTTCTTATGTAATTTATCTATTTATTGCATAAAAGTATATAGCTATTGTTAGATTTTTGTATAATACTTTAAATTCACAGATTAATTTTCTTATTTTATTTATTTGCTTGGTTCCTAAAGGTATATAGTATTTTTTAGTGTGTCTGTAGGAATACATAATACCTTCACATTGTATATTAAATTTCTTATTATACTTATATGTTTAGCGCATAAAATAGAAACTTCAGGACCTCCATGTTTTAAATAACCGACATCTAACAGCCCAATGAGACAAGAGTAGCAAGCATTGACCTATTAACCAAAGCTACTCACAGACACACACCAGTGTAATAGGGCGCAGTGTATTCCGGATGTTTTACATGATTTTTACTGAACTGACTCCAGTTTATTTTGAAATACAGACAAACCTCGTTTTGTGCTCGTCAAGGAACGAGACAGACACTTCTGTAGATACACCAGTTTCACGAGCAGCAACAGAAGCACTGGTTGTGTTTACTGAAGCCTTCTGTGTGTCTACGTGGTTGTTGCGTTATAGCGAGGAAAACTGTTCACGAATATTTACTTACATTCATTCAACCAACATGATAAAGCTGCGTATTTTTTCTAATAAGGCAATTTTGGTTACAACAAACCAAGTAAAAAAAGACAGAAACAAGTTTACACCAAATGCAAATTCGATTGCCTTAAATCTTCTTGCGCACTAACTGCAAACAGATATCTGCCGTATTTTTTACACTGTAAAAATTGTTCTAGTAAACATCCTAAAATGTAATGGAAGATTTAAAGTATACAGTGTATGGAAATTCTTGTACGTATATACAGTGTATGGAAGTACTTTTACGTATCAGAATGATATTTATAAATATTTTCTTCGAGTGCGGTCATGCGCGTGTCATCCAAACATCGAATAACATAAAAATTAAAATGCTTCGAAACTTTATCATATTTTTCAAATGCCTAAATTGTGAGAATCTTGCTTTTGATAGCATTATAATATGAATACTAATAAGTTTAAAGATTGTATGTACCAAAAGGTCTAAATTTTATAAATTTAAAACACCTCTGAAATTTGCCTTGGTCCTTTTCGAAACATAGTCGCCTGCTGCTGACAAAACATTACACGTCACAAGCAGACTGATTGCGAATACTTAGTGGCAGGCTAATGAGATAAGTTCGCCTGGTAGGTATGCAACTTGTAAATTAGTTAGCGGTTTTGCACGTGTTAGCGTTCCAAACAATGAGGGGGCTTAATTGTTGCATAGCTTCCAGGCGAAGTGCGCATGTATCGAGGTGAGCTGGTCACACAAGCTGTTAGTCTACCACAAGTCGAGAAACTGCGTATCTACCAACGAGTGATCACTTTAAGAGTTAGTAACCCGGACTTATTGTCTGTACATTTGTTGTTTGCGCGTATTTCAGCAAATGACCATTCTTAGGAATACGACTTTTGCCAGAAAATATTTAAACTCATAAAGTGAAATTGCACAGTCTTAGTTTAATCGGCGGGCTTTCATCACGTGAGACAAAGTGCCACTGATGCAGATATAATTAGCAGAGGGAAGTGTAAGCAATGCCCGCTGGTTCAGCTACTTGCACGTAGGGGCGATGGGCCGCTGGACGCACGTGTTACTGTCGCCCGTATCGCTGCGCTTCTAACGCGAAAAAAATAAACTGTCTCGGGACCACATATTTTGAAGTTTAAATCAGAAATAGAGAAAATTTTCTCCAGTTTAGTACAATTTCCCTTCAAATCAGTTCATCATATCCTCTAATTACTTAAGGGACTTGAATACATCTATTTAACTATGCTTCCTTCTGATTCACCATGAGCTCTTGCCGCGGGGACTGATGCAGTAAACTCTACTTCGTTGGTCTGCTATAAACTGAATTTTTAGTCGGTATAATTTTACCGATTGAAATCGTGTATTCAGCTGTGCAGATGACTAAGCGCTAACGACCATGCCTGTGATTACGCTGCGTTTGTAAGGGTGAAAATACACGAGGACTGAGGGAGTAATATGCTACTAACAGGTGGACTGTCTTGTCTCCAACATTTCCTCAACAGATTAATAAGATCAAACATGTTGTGTACGTTGATTTATCCCGTTCATAGCCAGTGCAAAGAACGGCGTATTAAACAACGCACATGAAGTTCATTACTGTCCAGTACTGTACAATACCAGGGTCAATGCCCAATACGGCGTATTAAACATTGCACATGAAGTTCATTACTGTCCAGTACTCTGCAATGCCAGGCTCAATGCCCAATACGGCGTATTAAACAACGCACATGAAGTTCATTACTGTCCAGTACTGTACAATACCAGGCTCAATGCCCAATACGGCGTATTAAACATTGCACATGAAGTTCATTACTGTCCAGTACTGTACAATACCAGGCTCAGTGCCCAATGATATTCCCCGTTAGTCAGTGACTTGTAAATCGTGCTACTGTTATACATTGTAAAGTTCTTTAGCCTACAGCTCATTGCTCGTGATTAAGGAAACAAGTGCTTTGTTGGCTGAGACTAAAGAGCTAATCATAAAATTTCTAATTTGCGAACCCCAGAAACCATAAATTAAATGACACCTGAAAGGATTAGAGTTGGTTTATTTTCGCCTCCTTTGTAGTTTTACAAACAAATATTTAGCGTGACTTGAATTCATCCCAGTAATATTGAAAGTCTGTCATACCACTTCCTTGCTCCTGAAAAAATAATATTATAAACAACTAGCTTACCCGGCCACGCGTTGCTGTGGCACAAAATACTTTGGTTGTATTCATTTCTGTGAAATTAATTGGAAGAATTATATGTATTTTCAAAATCTTTAAACAATCGAAAAAAAAAACATTGAGAACAACATACTTAAATGTTCAAACAGACAGCTGTCAACAAAGGCGCTTCCTGACGCGGAAGCATGGCAAAAATGATCTTTTACAGATTTTAGTACCTTTGCAGGTAATATAGATAAAAAATAAAGGTCTACAAACACTCGTGAGAACGAAAGGAAGGTTTATAAAAAAGAGAATGGAAATAGGTTGATTTTTTCGGGAGTTATACACGTCCGAACAAACGGACACAACATTCATATATATATATATAAATATATATATATATATATATATACATATATATAGATTGTAATAGCCATGATTTTCGAAATCAGTGGCTCGTTTAATTGTATTCTCAGAAAAGAAAAACAGCCCAAGAATTTACAGCGCACGACTGTGTCATTCACTTGTGAGATGGCCACCCCAAACTGGTGTAGTGCGTTAGAATTTTTAGTCACCCGTTTGATTATATTGTGCGAACCCTCCCAGATACGTACAATGTTGCGTAATCGCTGAACACCCATCTACTGAGGTACTGTCTATCTGCGTCTAGCTGATCGAATTTCAAATATACGACAGAGCACCTCCACTCTGAACTCGTTAGGTGTAAAACTTTCTCAGTAAAACATTTTGTTGCAAATGCCGTAGTCACGGAGAACAAACCGCCTGGGCCCCAGACTCATCTCCCTCACAGCACCTGGTCTTCCTTCGTTTCAGTTACATCAAGAACTGTGACTTTCCTTAACTTCTGGGACACACTGCTGATTACAAAGAACAATAATTAAATATATCACATGGGAAATGCTAGACAACACCTGGAAAATATTGTTTGCCAGGTGAAGTTTATGCCGTATAAAACACGAAGGCCATGTTGATTCCCTGTACAATTTCACACATTCGCGTACTTATTTTATGGAGTTTGAAAAAATAAAAATAAAAGTATTTGTTGTAAAAATTTGAGTTTTGAGTAATTTCGGATGAATTACCATATAAACAGTTTACTACGGTGAAATGAGAATATCTCTCGAATGAAATATTATAAAGAAGTCGATTACCTGTAACTGCCGACAGTTTAGCGCAAAGACTGCCTGCAATAGCTACATTAATATTGGTAGAATATCAGGAGAATTGCTAATTAAAATTTATCTTTTTATACAAATTCAATACTTAAATTGGTGTTCAGTAATACTTTGATAAATTTCCGCATATCACAAGAACCATCGCAATAGGAATATACTAACATCTTCACACAAACGTTTGCCGGACATGTCGATACAAGATGTCAGTTCCTTGGCGATCTTAGTATGTACTTGCTACTGTAAAATACACGTGATATATGTATCCTTCACGGCGCATCTGGCAAGCCGCGATGCAACGTTAATATATCTTATACTTCCTGCTTTGCGATCAAATGTTCTATAAAATCCGTTCGTTAGTATCTTGACAATCAACCACAATCATACAGAGAAGAACTGCGAGAATAATTACCTAAACAAATCTCAATTCATTTCAAACACGTTGTAAAATTATGAAATAACTCGAAAATTTGCGATTAAAATCTGCGACTTAAGTACAGAGTTTACTTTGATAATTCCACAGAGCTTAAAAGTCGACGTTGCATAGACTATAGTTTTGTGCGTAACAGTAAAATTACAAAAATTCGCCCCCTACTGTTAGACTTTATTGCGACATTTTGTATTTTATGCGGACTTTTTCGCATTCAAGTGAGTCGCAGATATTTGGACACGTCCCGATCAACGGTCGCACATACAATAAGAATCTATTCTCAGGTTACATTTTACTATTCGGGAACTCAGTTGATGCAACATCGGAGATTCAGAAACTCTCGAACGGTTGGCTGGTGCATAAACAATTTGAAAACTCTACAAATCTGATCGATGGGAAAATAATTCCAGTTAAAGGTTTCCCAATACTCACAGTTATTATAATGTAACCCAGTCCATGTACTTGCAAATATAACTATCTTTTTAACATTTAATAAGATAACATTTCAGTTTGAGATAATAATTATGACCCTCTAACCAGATGCCGAAATGAGAAATGAGTTTTATCAAAATAAATGTTAAAATGTTTCAGTTATGTGCCTTATCGTATAGTTTTTTTTACCCATTTTAAGGACAATAGGTTACATCTAGATACTTCAGGTTAGTTTTCCTAGCAGCACATAGTTAAATATAAAAATGAATAAGTTACGGAAGCTGAGATAACCTTTGCGAAATATGCCAGCTTAATGCTATTACATCTAGAAACATCTCAGTTTCGCTATGTGAGCAAGTGTACTAGTTTTAACTGAAAAACTCAAAACTATTCTCAAAAAATTCTTTGAAGATTTTTTCCGCATATACATGCATACTACAGAATTATGCGACTGCAATCAGCAATATTAGCTTAATACTTGGATTTGGTTTAACTGTTTAATGTGGCTTTGTTTTTTGTCAGGCATTATTCAAACCTCGCTATTCATTACAGCTCTAGTATATGGCTGTTCTGTGCTTGTACCCCAATTACAATACTTTCGCAAGAGCAATATAAGAGCTACTTGTGGGGTTACAGCTGTTCCTGACTTCCTATCACAGTCGCAGTCAACTCGGCCTGAACTGGTCGTCTTGTCCGTCGTAATTGACGATCGTGTGCCGATAGGAAGGAGGTTCGAATGGCTTTCGAACTTAACGGCCTGTTAGTTGGACCTACGTTCCTTCACTGCGGCCTATAAACACCACTTGACAGCTTTTACGATGGAATTTTACTATCCCTTTAGCCGTTCTTTGAACACTGCAAGGACAACGGGAACTATATTTACTATTTTTTTCAGGAATGGTAGAAAAGATGCCAGGCTTCTAAAGAACTGCAAGCCTTCTACGGAATCTATTGTAGAGTAGGTATCCAGATATTTTTATAAAATATTTATTTTGGTCCTGATTTTTATATTACTACATAGTTTATGCAATTTTTGTACTCGTGTCACAGTTCTGGGCAGTCAGAAATGCAAAGAACACCGACATGCATAATCTTAGCTACTGCAAATAACAAAAGAAAATTAAAGATTTTTAGGATTTAATCGACGATGAAGTAAACTTGCAATATATATCCACAGTAAAGCAGTACTGCATTTTTTTAATAATTAAGCAGTATTAATAAAGTATTTAAATTAGAAATTCGTGTATTTAATAGTTTCCAACATTCCTAACGTTCTGATTATTAGTCCTGTGTTTCCCATAGAACAACCAATATTATTTCATTATTTGTTTAGAAGTACAATTCGTTAAAAATATTTTAATTCATACTGTAGGAGTAGAGATATATATATATATATATATATATATATATATATATATATATATATATTCCTTCATGTTGGTCGCCAAATATTTCTTTAGGAGTATATAAATATATTTTCCTTTCTTTCTGAAAGTGAGAATTAAATAAGGAGACACAAATTGTAAAACATAAAGACAAACACCCTTAAATTGAATAAAACGGCATGTCATCGACATAAAACACTGAAGAAGTATTGTACACACTACAACAACAAAACATAAGAAAATTATTTTCTGAAGTACAACATTTATTTTGTGGACAGATGGTAAGTGCAATAGAAAAATTTCCAGACTTCATAATTTAAATAAAGATTTGTACTTCAACAATATGATTCAGTTCAGTTGTGTTTATTTACTATGATCAAAATAAAAATTTAATGTACTGTTGCCAAAATCACCTCTTTCACAAATGTGACAAAACTCATTATGAAACATGACAATGTAGAAATAATTAGATAAATTTGTTAATTCAAACAATTATAATCTGACTATCTGAGTTGGTAGGGGAAAAAACTGCTTAATTACGTTTTCTGGTAAAATATCCGGAAAAAAGGTGGTAAAATAGACAATGATAAATAATCTCCCCTTCAATATAAAAGTGTAAATTCAGCGTCTTGAATCTTCACTGAATTTGTAATCAGTAAACCAATGGTTGAGATGACTTGAAGGAAATGTCACGGCCTTGCATGTCCAGTGGACATAGCAGGGCGGATGACGTCATCCCTCGACGCTATAGGCGCCGGCGACGAAACCACTAACAAATTAATATCTGGCGTTTATGTGCCTCTTCTTAAATTGGCCCCGCACATTTAAACACTTTCTTACTTCTCCAGGCAACCCCCCCCCCCCCACCANGGTTGATGGCTGAACCTAAATTAGGATGAACTGCCCCATTACACGGCCGGAAAGAGAGAACTTAAATCAAGGCTTTTTACAAATTCCTTAAGCCGGGAATCATGGATAAAAATGCAACCAAGTACAAACTTTTACTGAAATAGAACATAAGCATTAATCTTTCTTGGAACGGAACTAACTGAAACAATGAAATTCAAAAAGCCCCGTACTCTAGCATACACCGAGTGCTGAGAGAAAATAAGAGTTACAGCTAAAACGTTGAGCATAATTTAGACTGAATAAATCACAATAAACCAACTTGAGTATTGGAAAAACTGAGAGTTTTGTAAATTTAGGAATCGCCTATCTCAATGAAATTAATGGAGGGTTTCAAAATCTGAAACCTGATCAAAAATGTAAACAAAAGTACATAATGTGTTTTGATAATGTAAACAAAGAAATGATGAGCTTGTTAAGTGTAAATAAATTAGTATTAAAACATACTGAACTCTGTGTACCACCACAATACCATCTGGTAAAATAAAACTTGGTAATGTATTCTAATTCAGCGCCGCTGTAGGCCGTGTTGGTGAGCGTGCTGCTCAAGTAAGTGCTAAACCAAAGTATTGCCTTTTTATTTTGCAAAACTGAGATCATTATCATTTCTTTGCAATTTTATACTTACATATAATAAGCCCCTGTCACAATGTCAAATTATCGCCTTTAAATTTGTTTGATAGAAAAAATGGAAGACAAATTACGGCCATAAAGTTTTCCTTCCAACACATTTAACCAAATAATCTTGAATGTGTTTGAAAATGTGCCGCAGTGTCAAATTTTTTTACTAGGACGACCTAGTCTGAATTTTAAATCAAAAGTGATTTTCAATTTTAAAAACTGTATTGTTTCAATGCCGTCCATTAATGTAAGAAATGTAACGAACGTTGTCATTTATTTCCAATTGTTTACTAAATTTAAAGTTTTATTTATTAGATATGTTTCCTGCACAATTAAATGTAATGCCTCTTAGTTAATAATTGTATGTGCAATATTAAATTAAAGTAGCCTTCATGCTCAGTCGGCTTCTGTATAAATGATTCTATTATCATAAGCAATTCATCGTTAATTTAAAGTTTCGCGACGCCTGGAAAGGCTCGTTTCTGATTGGCTAAGACCATCAAACACAAAATAAATATTAGAACCTGTCCAATATTCAAATGTTAGGTGGAAACTGTAGCTAACCAACTTTTTCAGACAAATATGGTGGCGTTTATGACGTTTCGGTGACGTCACAACTATCCAACTTTATTTGACCAAACTTATTGGAAGCAGGTTGTTTGAATAATTCGTCAGTGGAACAGAGGCTATAGTCTGAAACTCCAGCTCTTTCTCATGTTGTTCTGCTGTCTTGATGGGAACAGTCGGCCGCCACAGACAGCCACGGTACAGCTCTCTCCATCTCACCGAGCAAGGTAGAGCCGTCGTTAAACACTGGACTCGCATTAGGGAGGTACCGGGTTCGAATCCTGGTTCGGCAATCCTGCTTTAGGTTTTCCATGGTTTCCCGGAATCACTGCAAGCGAATGCTGGGATGGCCTATTCCTTCCCCATTCCTGCTCCTCTGAGCAACTGTCTCCGTCTATAATGCCCTCACTGTCGACGAGACGCTAAGCAATGCACACCCACCAACTCTTCATCTCATCGTGTTCGCCTGTCTTAACAAGTGTACACAATGAAAGGAAATTTGGTTTTATTGACACTTTGAGGTTTGCACAGATTTATATATTTACATTCAGGGCAAACCAGAAGTGGATGTACTATAACCACCACTACAGAAACATCAGTCTTGTTTGTGTTCCCCTTACCACGGTCCTGTTGGATCACATCACACTGGACTGTACTGTACGACGTGTACTGTACAACGTGCACTGTACAACGTTCATTACTGGCCGGCTCCCAGACGGTGAAGTGCCGAGTAAACCGTGTACCGATAAATATTTGTCTCTTTTAGAGCCGTTGAATAGAACAAAATTATTTTCTACATTTTTAGCATGCTATACTCCTTTTTGTTTGTAATGATGTAGCAATACCTTTTCCAAACTATTATTTTATAAGACATTACGTGCGTAGGGGGGGGGGGGCGTATTCGAGTTTATGAGAGATGGAGGACTTCATAAAAAAATAAATAATCAAATCTGATTTTGATTCACTCTTGCAGCTATTATTTTCAACATTAAGCTATCTATCTCATATGTTACGCTTATTATTCTTAGATAACAATATTTAATGACTATCTCAATTCTAATTAAAGTCCTCTTTGTCTCTATATTGGCTGTAGTTACTTTATCCACACTCATTATTTACACATATTCAATCTGTATATTGCCATATTTCCAAATTTCTGTCACTCACAGCTCGGTAGTCCCGCCCGCCAGTTGCACTCTACACTGTACCGATGCTCGCAGTCCACATACTCCACTCTCGCCGCCACTCGACGCTCTGCTGGCTCGTCACTTCGTTGTCTTCGCGTACTTGTCGCTTAGCGCAGCGCAATCCTCCAAACTCTCAAGACAGTCTGCTCGGAGGTCCGCCGCTGTTCAAATAGCCTCACTCGCCCGAACTGGAATCCCGAGTCTCACTGAGAGAGGCCAGGGCGATGAACCACAATATCATTTTCAAAGGTACCCTTAGAAATGTAATCCGCTGAATGTCAGGTGCGCACGAGTTGCGATGGGCTTATCGCGGCGGCACGCAGCGGGTCGCCTTTGTAAATCACCGCGTATTTCTCACCTTACAACATTGTCAAGGGAAACATAGCCAGCGCGTAACAGTACAAACATTGTAAAAATTTACTATTAAATCGAACGAAAGAAACTTTATAAATTTATATTTTTAATTTTTGTATAAATCCTTTTAATAAAAAAATTACTACGTTAGTCTACAATTAAAGATAATTTCTCAGTTATTAGAATGCCACACATGATTTTTCCTAAAAATTTGCTACGCGGTTTACCCGTATTTTAATTTCAACTTCAGGGATAAAATTTAAAGTCAAAATAGCCAGGTGTCAACACTTACCGTAGATGAACCAAATGTCAAATAAATTGTTATATGCCATTCCTGTGTCTTTAATATACGGCTCACAAAAAAGTTTAACATATATCATAATCCAGGATGTTATATTGAATAAAAGTAATTTAAATGCTATGTTATACATCTAATATAACATAAAATGGGGGCGGGGGACCACAATACACGTTTGCATCACCCCAATATGAAAAAAAGGCATAAACTGAAAAATTACGTAAACAAAGAGATCTCACCAGTGTCAATATCAACTAAAAGGTCTTCTCAGATGCACTGAGAAACGTCAATAACGTGTAGGACCTCCGCGATTCCTGAGGCACGCTTGCATCCGACGAGGCCCGTCATAAACATATGCATTAAGCATTACCTTAGACAAGTTGTTCCATTCCTCAATTGCAGCTGTTTTTACGGCCTGAGTGGTCATTGGTGGTTGCGCATGGTTTGAAGTCACTCATTGGCGAATAGACCCTACAATCTTTATGCAGTTCATGTCAGCGGAATAAGCTGGCCGGTTCAGTCTTCGGATCCCAGGGGGAATATGCTAAACTTTTATGAGCAGTGTAACCACTTTAGCTGGAACCAAAATATGTGTTAAATTACGAAAGAAGGTTCGAAACATTAGTTTAGTCGTGGTCAGTACCGAAATATACAAAGACAAGCAGGTGTTTGCAAATATTAAAATCAAATTCTTTCTGTTGCATGACGGCAATATACTAGTAATATCTGATTCAAACATTAAATATGTATACCTTACATTAACTGCTGAAACACATATAAGTAGATGTTTAAAACGTAAGCACACCCTATAGATATTGGTAGAACTTGACGGTGGCACGTTTCAAACTGTGGTCTATGGATTTGAAACCCAAATATTGTGCATTAGGTACCGAAAATTAGATATTTTTATTGAAGTAGTTTTGTATATTACATATATTCTTTTGAAATATCTATAGGCCTACTTGTATCATTTAATTGAAACGTTTTAAAGCTTGTGTGAGTTTGGTAAATTATAATTACCAAACGAAACACAGGGCAGCTACAACAGGTAACTGCACTAGAACAACCTACTTGAACAAACCTTCCCTTTTTTCGTTGTTAGCATCAAAAAACAAAATTAGATGTATAAATTAATTTATCTCATTTTTGTCAGGTTTAGTCATTCAGGAAACTTTCTCGTTCGTGAGGAAAAAAACTGCCATTAATTTTCGACCTTGTCAGTCCAGTTCTCAAGTAAGTTATTAGTTAGAGATTAGAATTTCTAATGAGACGTTTTACTATACTTGAATGAGTGCGTAGGTAGCTGCTACAGCGAGCCATGTATCGCCACTTATTTTTCACCAGGTAGCATTTCCAAACAAGATATGGTTATTATTTTTAAACATCTAAATAAAATTGGTTTATTAAATGTTAGTTATCTTAACGGTACTCGAGATAAAAAGCACGATAAAAAATAGTGAGGCAAAAAAAAATTGCCTATGTCATTTAAACATTTCTGAAGTAAAACATTGAGAAAATCCCTACCGTAAACTACTGCATCTTAAAGCCAACTAGAAGTGCTGTCATGAGAGTTGTAATCCCAGCTATTTCGGGAAAGCAATTATATGTTTTAGCGTCTTACTGAAAGTGTAAAGTTTTAACTGCAGTCTACTGAAATCACTACTTTTTCATATTTAACATATCGGGACACGCCATAGGTTTTACGTCAATGCCTCTGCTTTAGCGGGTAGTTTATTCTTTGTGATAAGGGAATTAAATGAAAGTAACGAAATGGAGACTCGGATTTTAGGATTTAAATCGACATTTCTTAAGAGATCTCTTGTATGGCACCGCAATCAGCGCTATAGCACATCATAATTCGCGACATACACTGGCCGGAAATCTGCATCCACGATCAAAGTGTGTCGCCGCGGGCCCCCACTTGCGCCTTTACAGAAAGTTTGAGCCTTCCCTCCCCCCTTTCTTATGCCTTCGGCTCCATTTACGGGAAACTGAAATTCGCTGTCTATGATGTATGATGACAGTTAATATATGGCTTATTTTTATTTATCACACCGGTATATTTATATCGAGTAAAAAATATAGATATTGAATTTTGTCTGATCTCACTTAAATATCGCTATAGTTATAATTTGATGCACCCCAGATACTAATTTAAGAAAAAAGTCATGCTCTTCTTGTAATCCGTGTCGTGTGCGATGGCAGCGGTTGAACAACTGACGCCTTTCTGACGCTGAATGTCACTCGTGTACATTACTTGACTTCTAACTGCCGAAGACAACTAGCGGGATTTTGCAGCTGCTCGAAATGTGTCATGTGGCGCGATTATCGTTCGCTTTTCTGATTATCGGGAACCACTTTACATCTTGGAAACAATAATCGGAATGAAATATACCATGGCACGAAGTGTAGCAGTCAGGTACTTATCAAAATATCGTAAACTCCACATTAATTATTAGCCTTCGCATTCGCGTTGTATAGTAACCAAAACGTGTGTTTCTTTATTTTCTACTCTTAACGCGATCATCAATAATATTCTGTTATAGAGGTTCGCAACTCAATAATCTAAATTTGCTGGAAATTTAAAATTATGCAGTGGTACAAATTCGCTATTTTATAAATATTTATAGCACGGTGCTGTCAACATAGATTAAAACGAAAAAGGTCGTATCGTTTATCGCTTATTTGTTGAACTGCAATCATGATTTACGATCGGCAATTTATTTTTACTTCCAAATAACCTCCATTATATGGCATATGAGGAACTAGCAAATATTTGCGAAATAATCTTCAGGCATGCGAAAGGAGGCAAAACTCTTCTGCTGTTCTGCATCCCAGAGAATCCAGTACGCAGCCAAGACTGTGCGGAGATCCCAAGAAGCGATAAACTGCTGAGTGACAGGTCATTATCCCCGGGGCAACTGGGTCGCGCGCCTTGCCACCCAGCTTTCCCACCCGGGGGAGCAATAACAGTGTGCGCATCGCTGGTTGCCTACCTACAGGCGTTACACTTTCTCTAGCTGAAAGAAGCAATGCCATCTCTGGTAGCAGAATCACACTAAGTTTCCTTTCCATTCAACCTTAACCGAAGAAAGTTGACAATCTGATTTTTTTTTCTCATCATTTTTCGCAAAATTACATACTCGCCATCTAGGATTCAATATTCTGCGCACACAACTACAACTTCTCTTTGATTAATGGCTGCGTGTTTTAGAGAGAATACATTTTCTTACCTGACTCGGCCAGTCAAGGTTACTCTGAAACTGATAGTCCGGTATTTGTGGGCGGACACCTACAATGCAGGGAAATTAAAATAACCGAACAAAGAAAGCGAATCTGAACTAAAGTGTTTTCGATTACATCCGGTCATGCAATCTTTTCACGAGAAACAGACGTTACTGAGGAAAATACTAAGTAAGATTCACTCGCGGCCACTGAGGTATTCCAGCAGCACCAGCATGGTCTGATCTTGCTTGTTGCAGTCAATTAAAATCGACTCTAATCTTTACGGGGACCCGTAGAGAATGCGTTTTATGTTTTACAAGTAGTCTTAGGATGCCTGGATTGTCCGAAAACGATCTCCTTATCAAGCTTCTAATTGTTATTATTTTCCACAACGTCGGGTTGTGAGTAATGAGCAGATGAATGGAAAATATGGGGGATTTTTGATTCGAAACCAGGCGCTAAGGTTTACCCCAACGCCTTGTCTACACTCCCGGAGAGAAAAATTGCGGGTGTCACTGCACGACCTGCCGCGTGTGAGGCAGGTGTCAAAACCAAAGTCAGAACATACCAACGTTGGATGCTCGTGAGATGTTGAAGGGTGCACTAGTGATTGCTGTGAACTGTATGAGGGTGTTTTCTAGTTCACATTAAACCACTATTAACACTTTGACGCCTGTGCATGTTAACTGGCAGTTACAACAAGCTAGAAGTGAGTCATCTATACATTTCAATACAGTAAGTGAGTGAAGAGATTGGGACGGCTCTTAACGGCGAGGGTTTGAGAGCAGATGTAAGTGATTGAAGTGAGTATGGAGCAGAACCGGAATGAAAGGGTGGGGGAAACGGGAGATCCCTGAGAAAACCCATCAACCAGCGGCATCGTCCGGCACGATTCCCACTTGCGAAAATCCGGGAGTGGCCCGGCTGGGGATTGAACCCGGTTCTCCTTGGTGGGAGTCTAGCGTGCTAACCGCTCAACCACCGCGGCCCCATTACATAACAGGAACACTAGCAATATTTGTCTGCCCATTCCCACTTACTACACGTATATGCTCGTCAAGATGATCGCCTGGCTGCTGGCGGCTTATGAATTGGTGAGTTAACTGTGTCCTAGTAGAAGTGACTTGTCGGTTTTAACACGGTATACGGTCTACACTTGTAACACGGTATACGGTCTGCACTTGTAACACGGCATACGGTCTACATTTGTAACACGGTATGCGGTCTACACTTGTAACATTGTACACAGTCTACTATTGTAACGCGGTATACGGTCGCTTGTAACACGGTATACGGTCTACACTTGTAACACGGTATACGTTCTGCACTTGTAACACGGTATATGGTCTATACAGCGCATTTTTAAACGTCAATATCTATATTTCTACACAAAAGATACAACTGATGTGATACAGTGTTCACGTTCGATCAAAATAAAAATCTAGAGGAGCAACGGAAGCATATCGACGCCAGTTTCATTTTCAAAGTCAAAGAAATCCGTCGTAGTACCGTTGCCTCAGCTGGAGTTGGTCATATTCTTCAAAGTTGTAAGTACAGTTGTGCAGGTGACGTCACACCGCGCTACTGAGTCCCCACTAGTACGGTCAGTTCCCCGGCTTTACTCTGGTGATTGGTTCAAACTGGGTACACACAGAGTGTACGATGTTTACCAAGCAGCATACTTTCACGGTGAAGTACATGCAAATATTTCGGTATAGCAAATAAAAACATTTATTTGGCACTCTTTTGCTTACAGTGAAAAATTCATGCATTAATTCAAAAGAAAGATTGAAGAAACATAGGTTTTCTTGTATTTAATTTTTCTTTATACATTTTTATTTTATTGCAATATTGTTTATCATAGCGAAGAAAAAAACTCTTTGGGATTGTTTTGTTTAGAGTAAAATAATCTTGCTGTACACCAAAGGAAATATTTAAGTCGTATTAAAATTGTCCATTATTAAATTGTAATTTTTAGTACGTTGTGAAACTTTGTAAATGCGTTGTCAAATAACAAAATTTTTAGAGGCTTAGACCAATGGCATTAATGTTTAACCTTTAAAATACAATAACTGTCTTTCCTACAAAGAATACAGTATAACTACTACAAGAACAATACATGGTTATGATCGCAATGAATGTATAGGTAGTGATAGGAAAATTACGCGAATTCATTTCAGGGCAAGACAGACGTCCAACACGTTTACCCTGAAGTGATCTTTGCAAATTGACCACAGTTCATTCGACACGCTATGGACGACTGTGAGCCGATAACACACTTGCAAGGAAACAAGTGGCAAGTGCCGTACTGCCAGATGTGGAGTAACACTGGCTACTCTCTGGAGCAGCAGCCAATGAACAAACACCTGAGGCTGGAGTGTACACAGGATGGTTTATGGTAAACCTTCTTTGCTCCAACAATCATGCGTTGCAGCAAAGAAAGTATTTAAAGAGTGTTGCAACACATGGGCAGCAGGAATGCGAGGAGAGGTAGGAGCGAGCGAGAAGAGTGAAGAGCGTACTAAGAGCGAAGAGTGTACTCACAGGCACCATCTGAGGCACCGCAGGGGCCTGCACGGCTCATCTGACCCCAGGACAGCGGAGAGGGGAGAGTCAGGCCTGCCACCACCTGCGACTACAAGTCCACTAGTCTTCACGGTCTGCGACCCAGGCTGGCCACTCGCCCTGCGCAACATAACACACGGCCATGTCACCAGACTTTACAAGATAACAACACTTCACTTTTCCTCAGTACATGACACTACCGACACAATACTTCCACCAACACTCATCTTTCACTATACAGCTGGCAACTCTTCAAACAGCAACACTAATGGAAAAACTTAAATATGTTAATAGTTATATAGAAAGAGTACTACCTACAGCTGCAAGGAAGCCATCCATTTTTAGAAATAAACATATAGACAGTTTTTTTTAAGCAACACCGACAGACACCAGCAGTTATTACTTTCGAAAATGTAAGTCGAAAACTTTTGTTCCTCTTTTGGTTTTGGTGATTGTTAATTGAGCTATGCGCCCCCAAAAATAAAGTTTTGAAATTCTTTTAGTTAAAAATATTATAAAGTACTTGCTATTTAGTAAAAAATCTGTGAATAATGATTTGCATGATGGATATCTTAAACTGAAAACCCGAATTGTATAATCATCCTACTTCGCTGAGTAAATAAAGCTTGCCACTCCATGTCTGTATACAAACTTGTTACGCTTATCTATAAACGATATGTTAAAACTAATTATGAATGAGTGCGTCCAAATTTACAAAGAAAGTCATCACGTTGGAACACTTTCAGATAAACCGTTTTCTAGAAACCCACGCAGGCATTTAACAACAGACGGCGAGTGACCTGACGGAGAATTTGGAGAGTAAAATAAAAGAAGTTGCACCTTATGTAAGCAAGTTGCTAGACTCCTGTGAAACCACTTCTGTGACATTGTACAAGGTATTACAGCATCAGCACGAACACATTAAGTATTCAGCAATAAACCACCATTACTACACACAATGCCGCTGGCCTCCGAAACTTCCATGAGGCATTTTCGGCCATGTATACTGAGCAAATTTAACAGTTCTAACAACTGAAGCACTTTCGATTTATATAACACCATACCAATTTAATGTGCGTACTCTAAACATTGATTTTTGTTATTTATTGCACTCTTATTAAATACAGCCTTTTTCTTCTGTTTACTAAATTCACTTGATAATTTATTCTGTTCTAAAATGTATTATACGTGATCTATATCTGACAGATCGTGTCTACAATCCTTGTCTAGCCACAAAAGTCGCCCTAAATTGCAATTATTTGAAGACAATAGCGATACTAAAGTAAAACCCTGTGTTCCGGGTTTTATTAACCATGAAAAAAACGATTTTGGGAATGTTAATCACATTCACTACTTATGTACATGAAATTATGTAGTATGTGAAAAGAGCTTATTGTTTGTAATACCTTGAGAAAATTAAAAGTACAATAAGTTGTAGTCTGAATCGATAACTTATTCTTCACGTTATAATATATACTGTCCTACAAAAATTAAGAATAGTATGACGCTCTATGCCAAATCTGTCTAAGAAAGTGTGATAATATTAGTTAGAAGAAAAACCATCTAAGAATGTAAAGAAATGAACAAAAACCACTCGTGAATAACAAATTGAAAAGACGAAGAGAAACCTGTGGCCCTAGTTCGAGTCAGTCACGATGCGATTTACACTGAACGAACGATTCTTTTTATGGCATTACTCAATATTTTGGATTTATATCGGCTGGTATTCAAGTGTAAAAATTATCAATGTAAGTGCGAATACACATAATTTAGAGATAGCACAGTCCAAGTTTCACGCCAAGAATCCAAGAAAACAGTTTTAAAATAAGAAATGTTTTGCGTTTTATTGTTTGTAGAAAGCAAACCAAATCTGAATAACGGCCTATTCACTTGAAGCCCACTTAAAATGACGGTTTCAGGTGTTGCAAATAAGTAATTATATAATGCGGGTTGTAATTTAAGTTGACAGAGCACTTGTTTCGTTATCAGAAGCAATAAACAGTAGGCATCGTGTTCAGTTGTAGTAATGTTAACCAATCATAACATACTCCAGTAGAATGGTTAATGAATCAATTCCCCACAGAGCATCACAGTGTACACCAACTGGCCAACACAAAAACATTCATTTACACAATTGTGAACACCGTGTGTGGATGGGTTTAAAGAGGATAGCTTAAGTACTTGAGTGGGCCAATCAGAATTTAGTTACTCCAGTACTACATGTCCGTGATTCATAGACAGGATATGAAACCCGCAAAAGTTAAGAATCATCGAATTGCGAAAGTGGATCTGAAACAACTATTTTGCGCTGCAACTAGCCGTGGAATTATTTTCGCGACAAACATGTGGTCTTTCTTGTTTGCGGAATATCCAGAGCTCCTGCAGTTCACAGTGGGCTTGGATCAGATCCACTCGAGAGAAGAAGTGGAAGTGTGAGTGGAAGGCTCTTAACATTGAGGTCTTGAGAGCCGATGAAAGTGAAGTGAGGTGAGATTGAGCAGCACCTGAATGCAAGCGCGGGGGAAACGGTAGATCTTCGAGAAATCCCGCCGACCAGCGGCATCGTTCGGCACGATTCGCACATGCGAAAATTCGGGGTCGACCCCGCCGGGAATCGTAACAGGTTCGCCTTTGTGAGAGGCGAGTAGTCTACCCACTACACCACAACCGCGGCCCCACTATGGAGAGCAGAAGTGACATGCCGTGGTACGCGTGGCGATGTCGATGTGACTGGTGTTCCCACGAAGTCAAGGTCATGCGGACGAGCTGACCAACTGTGGGACATTACCACACTGCGGCCAGCCAAGTGTGACATACAATGCCAGCGGAGTAACTGGTTCGCCCACAAAAACCCGCGCATTCAATCTGTCAAGGCCGGAGTGAATCGAGAAGGCAGTTAACGCCCAACAGCCACAGCGGAGCCGCTGTTTAGGAAACACTTCTCTTCCATTTCTAGCAACCGACAGTTTTGCAAGATACAGCCATATATTCCATTTTTCAAAAAATACTAGGAATTACTGTGCTGATGTAAAAACACAATTGTGACTCTGCTTTTTTTTTTCGAACTTGGCTGACTTTTAATTCGACAGGTTTAAGCACTGATTCAGTAAGGTACCTCTTTCCCCAGGCAGGGTGACTAATGCAGTACAGTTAAAACGAAAACAAACTGACATATGTGTTTTAACCTGACTTCGAACCCGGAACCTCTCGCGTTGTAAGCCGACATACAACAAACTTCGCCACGCAGTTGAGACGCTGATATTTGCAGATAACCAATTGTCAGAAGGACAAACAGCAAACAAATTTTATTGCTCAAACTAGTATTCGCAACGAGACCCATGCCAGTGGGTTTTCCTCGCAACGGACACGTAAGCTGAAAATGCCCGGAGTTTCCGCAACTGAAACAGAACACACATTTGCCTGCGGTACCTCCATCCCCGGGTTCACCGCCTCTTTTGCCTCACTTTCCTGTACGGAATTTCCTTCTCTCTTTCTATAAAAACACTCTTCGGTGCCACGATTCGACCCCAAACAAATATGCCATTGCCGTCTAGACCTAACCTCAGTATCACCTTTTCAACTACAATATCCCACCTACTTGAATAACAAGCTTTAGCAAAGCCTATAAAGATTGCGGTTTTGTTGCAAACGTAAAAAAACTTACTGTTCTCGGGCAAAAGATTAAAAATACACAATTTCGACCAAACTAGATGCATCACACGGAAAACGCAATACTTCTACCCATCCTATAGTCTCACTCACAAAATCTTGCATAGATTCACCAGGGCGTACAAATCTACATACTATTTTAATTCGGTAACGTGCAATAGCTAATGGGGCGCGTGTCTGTCTCGACATAGCCTGCCGGACACCTCGGCAGGGCAGCAGTCAGACGGGGCGCTCACACCAAGGTAAGCCTCGTCCACATCGGCATCCACGTAGTAGCAACAGCATATGGCGTGGATGATCCTTAGTGTAGGCGCTCGGTGAGAGATGGGACTCCGTCACAGTACACAATATGAAACTGAGTTCGACGTGGCAAGACAGCGCAGTTGGCAGGATGTCGGGTTCTGTAAAGAGGAGGACGTCCACCACACAGGGCGCGGTTTCTATCACACTCTCGTGTTATTATTTTTCCATTTGTAATATTTATTTTTGTGACAAAACAAAAGTACTTAATTTGTTTTAGGGAACTATATCGGAATGTTTTTTGAAAGCAAAAAAAATATAAGAAAATTTTTTACATAAATTTTAACATCTGTTCAACACAAAATTTGTTTTGCCGCAACACAAACACCGCCTTTATGTTGACAGAACAATAAATAATTAATGTTGTTACAATATAACTTAATGTTACAGTAACATTAATATCATAACATTATATTACATTAACAACGACATTAGTTTCTGACGGTTTACAGATAAAAAATTGCTCTTGTCACAACATAGAATTTTTTTCTGTGTAGTCAGTTTAACTGATGTTGCTATGACGTAGTGCGAACGATGTCAGTTCACATATGGGTCTGGCTTCTAGTTTTTATACTAACAGAAATTCTTTAACGCACGTAGAACCAAACAAATCTTTAGTTACACCAACCAATTCCTCGTTTGGGGTAACTAAATAAGAAAAACAAAAACATTTGGTTTGAACAACAAAATATTTCACTGCCCCCATACAAACAATTAATTTTGTTGCGCCGAACAACTTTTTTTGTTGTAACAAAACTTTTTTTCTATAAAACGGTGTAAACTAATGAATTTTACTCTTGTGATCCAAGTAACCTTGTTTCTAATGGGAGTGTTTTAATTGCTGCTGTATTTCGTGATATTTTTGTGATGTTTGAAGGTGCATGTGCGAGTATGCTAACTGCAGCCTGTTCGTTATCTCGTAGACAGTGCGGAGCTCTGGGGGCTCTCTGATTGGCTCCGCTGTGCTGTGAAAGGTTCTTTACTGGTTGCGCTAATGTATGGCGGTTTCGGCCTCAGCTAGTAATTTGTGTTCTTTTATCCCTATGTTGACATCACTGCAGTGTACATATTTGAATGTTTGCTATATTTCTGCAATTTTTATTGCTACATTAAATTATTTGGAGGCTGGAGGGGTGTTTCGATTTCTTCCAGTAAACCGCGACGTTGTATTAATCCTTATTTTATTTCTCTATTTATATTAAAAATAATTGGTATTATGTAGTGTATGTGGTCAGTCAGATCTTGACTGTGTTTGGGTTTTTCTCTGTGTTTTTCACAAAATGTACTTTATGATATAAGTTGCAATTTGTAATATTTATTGATCGGATATTTTGCTAAGTGTGCGAAACAGCCATTGTTGCTTGGACACACAGTATTTACGTTTATAGCTTTCCTTACATATCAGTGAACTTAGAACTCATTAAGTAATGGCGGAACAGGTTACGTCATATTGCTGGTAGGTAAGAGAGCAGGTAGATTCCATTGTCTCGGAGGGGTTCTGGGCATCCCTCGGCATGAGAACAATTAATACAAATGAGGCTATGCATTCGCATTCTTAACAATGCATCTCCACATTTGCCCAGGCACCGACAGTAGAATAGACATGCGGTAGAGCACGCCTGGAGTCTGCGTAATAACTAGGACCAGTGATTTTTCGCGAATAAATCGGAACACCCGGTAGACTTTAATACTATATACACACCTCGGATGTTGTCATACCTCCATTGGCTGCTGGTGTCGTTTCCGCATTTGACCGAGCCACTCACGATTCCGTACCTCCAACACTGTACACTCGTTATTCGTGAGCAAACAGTTAACACGAGCCAGAACATGCTTCAGCCAATAAAAAAAGCTAGACGATTCTACAGTGCTTTGAAGTTTATCTGGTCCCGAAATCTTTTCGCGAAATATCACTACCCCTAGTAATAACGAATCTCCGTGTCCTAACACTGAGCTGATTTTTTTTTCACCAAAAAACACCCCTACAACAACATGGCTTGCGTTGTAGGTAAGACTTATGAGATGGCATTACTGCACCAACACATATTTGAAATATTCGGCAATGAACCAATCCGTTCTCACTGACAAAAGTATTTGTGAAATATCACAGTGACAGGAGTAACGACGTTGTGGAACACGTTAGCTGGCCTCTACATCTTGTAAAAGGAGTAGCTGCCTCTACATCTTGTAACAGGAGTAGCTGCCTCTACATCTTGTAAGAGGAGTCTGTCGCCGTCAATACCACAAGTCAGTATTATAACCGTGGACCTGTGAACTCTATGCGAACCGCTAATCCATTCAGTGAGTGTGTCGACTATGGACACGTTACATATGGCGATCGCTGTACACAGCAAGGCTCAGTTTATTTCTTATATCTCATCTTATTGGTGGACGTTGTCTGCAGCTTTGCTGTGTGAGTTCTTACAGCCACTGTCATTCGGTACCAACAGTCTTGTTCACTGGATGTGGATGATTAGCAAAGAAAAGTGTCAGCATAGGTGCACAACTGTTTAAAATTCTACTTGGTTGGAAGATCTGAAAACATATGTTATTTTGTGCACAAAAGGGCACACAGAACAGTGAGAAAAATGTTTTTTTTTTTAATCACACCAAGTTCGTTTGGCGCAACCAAATTAATTTTTTGTATAGGTGAAATTAAATATTTTGTTCTCTAAACCAAATTATTTGGTTGTTCTTATTTGTTTGCCACAAACAAAGATTTGATTGGCACAACAAAAGATTTGTTTGGCTAAACGTTCATTAAAGAGTTTCGTTTAATTTTGAAAAAAAAAAAAAAACACTTGAGGAAAAACCGGGACTCGAACCAGCATCAGCTGCGACCGAGCACTGCACATTACCAACCTCTGCTAAACTCACTACAAATCAGAAAGCGATGTTTTTTAAATGCATACATTATAAATTGTAGACAACGTGCGCAAATAAAGGTTTTAAGTTCTACAGCTTTCCATTTTAGTTTCCTGTTGGACTTGTTTTATTAAGATGTATATACAGTTATTAAGCATCAATAAACCCAGCATCAAACCCTGTTACAATACTAATTGTCAAATAAAACACAAACAAACTCTCGAGGTCTATGTTCGAACGAAAGAAAACTAACGAGTAACCAAACAATTATATACAGATGATTCAACAAAACAGTTTGTTGGCAGTTTAGTTTATTTTGCCCCAATATAGAGGTGTTGTTCATTTAATCATGTATTTTGTTATAGGAACGAAATTAATTTAATGTTTTTCAAGTTTTGTGTTCTGAAAAAAATATTTTGTTGGGGCAACTAAACATATGTTTGGCGAAATACAAAAAAAAAAAATATTTAGTTGACTTTTTCTCAGTGTAAAATATTCTACACTCTGGCATGTATAATTGCTGTTAAATTGCACAAAATGTTCTTATTGTTATAACAATACTAATAATAATTTTCCTTTTCGTTTCTTCATCGGCATCTTAGCCCATGTGAGAACAGCTGTGCAGTACATGTCAAAGAAGAGAACAGGCATTTTCATAGAATGCAGATGGAAAATATATTGGTACAAACCATCACCAGAGCTCGAAACCGAAATCGAATCCACGACATCCCGAATATGGCCACAGAGTAGGTAGGTATACAGAGGTTGACACGCCGCTTATTTCGCAAACTCCTCATGCCGCCTACGCCAGCAAAATTACGCTACTGGCCAGCAATATGTCGGAACCTGCCAATAGGGGATCTTCCGAAACACGCATGAGCAAATCAGGCACAAGCACAGAGTCTCGCGCAGCCAATCAGAGTACGGGTACGCCCACATCAAAGGAACCGCCGCACCAGTTCACTTACCTGTTCTGTGATAAGTCGATTCTGCGTGATAAAGCAGGCCCCGTACATTTTGAACGTTCTTTATTAATGCGGGATGTGGTAGGCTTCCTCGCAATTCCATCTGACGAACGACTTCCTTGCTTTCCAAGTTCTGATTCGACAAACAGCACTGGTACCGCGGTGGAGCAGTGGCTAGAGCACTCGCCTCCCAACAAGACGAACCGGATTCAATTACCGGAGGGATCGCTCCTGGATTTTCTAACGTGGGAATCGTGTCGGATGATGCCGCCGGTCGACGGGGTTTCTCGGAGATCACTCGTTTCCCCTGTTCTTGCATTCCAGCACTGCTCCATACTCACCTCGCTTTACCCTCATCGGATCTTAACACTTCGTTGTCAAGAGCCGCCCAAATCTCTCTCCTGCACTCCTACAGAGCACAGCATTTCTTCATAAAATTATTTTCCAACAACGAACGTTGAAGAATTTCAAGAGATCACCAACAACTTTGAGCACGCAATGCGCGTATCTACTGCCTTCCTCTTTGCCCAGCTTCGTTTAAACTTAATGTTCTTCCGAATACGTTAGGTACTGGTGATCTACTCACTGACTAGAGAACATCTGTGTAATACCCGCAGTGGTAAAGCAACCTTTAAGTCAGTTCTCCTCCGATGCATATGACTATACAGGCTGATTCTTAAATAATGGGACAAACTTTAAGGGGTGGTAGAGCTCACTAAAACAAACAATTATTGTATAGGAATATATGGGCGGAAGTGACGCGTTGAGGCACAAACACAAAAACATAACACATTAACGGAAACATAAAAGGTTCATTAGCAGCATACTTAACAAGTGATTCCGTACAGAAAATGTTAAAACATTTGCTGGAAATGCATCCACCAACAGTCACGCATGCTTGGCGACCTCTACATATGGCGTGATTGGCTGACAATGTTGGCGTGCGTGAAATACCCGGCGTATTTGAATCTGTTCGCCAATCACTCCACCGACGCTACCAAGCTTGCATTACTGTCGGTGGTAGCAATTTTGAGCAATTATTATAAACATTGCTGTAAAAAGGCATTTAGCGGCGACGTTGTAAATAAACAATGTGTTGCATTTCATGTGTTATTTTTGTGTTTGTGCCTCAACGCGTCACTCCCGCCCATATATTCCTATACAATAATTGTTTGTTTTAGTGAGCTCTACCAACCCCCAATGTTTGTCCCATGATTTAAGAATCAACCTGTATATAAGCATCTATTCTTTGTAAACGGCGGGACACTGTACCAAATGCCCATTGACTATTTGAAGCTAAAACACATTCCACACTGCCGAGACTTATATACTGATACATATGCAGATGTATATGCCTATAAAACACATACTGCATTGCCGAGACTTATATACTGATACATAACCAGATGTATGTGCCTATAAAATATACGTAACAGAGTTAGGGTTTTTGTCTGTAACAATAATATAAATACGACACTTCTAAATATCACATGAAACTGTTTTTATGATAACAGAGCAATTATTTTTTTAAACGTTAAAAGATATCGTTATTTTTTAAAGCTTTTTTGTAGTTCATAATGAGTATGTGTTAACATGATTTGTATGGTAATTATTGAACCTGTGTAACATTGCTAGATGATTTATAGCTGTAAATAGTATAACTTTGATGTAGTTCCCAATGAATCATGTTTACTGCAGGTCTCCAATTTCTCTTCGTGACATTCATTACAAACTGGAATCACTGCACATGTCCTGCTCAGAATAATATCTTGTCAGTCGAGAGGGGCAAAAGGTCGACATAACTGGTCTAGTCATGGACCTACGTACCGTTTGTAGATATAATTTTTAGCTTTGTAAAACTAACCTGTTTAGCTACCTTGCATAAAACGACGAAAAAATTTGTATAAAAATTGGGGTTAAACAGTAGGGATCGCAACTTAAAGTTCTCGTCTTGGTGACATCTTGAAAGCATTACAAGGTGTTTCAGAGTACATTAATTAAAAAAATTGACGTGAGACGGTAATGGAAAATTCTCAAACGAATGAAAACATCAGTATTTGCGAATTTATAGAAAATAGGAGAAAAAGGGCTGGATCCAATACAGCTAGTAAAGAATTTATGATATCCGAGTCAATTTGAGGGCTTTGCCGGTACTTGGCTTAACATAAACACTCAGTATTTTTTTTTTGGAAACTTTAAGTTGGTAAAACATTGACTCACATTTAATACAACAAAAAAGTCACCTACATTTTCCACTGCCGTGACGTCACTTCTGTTGGTCTCTGTATATCATTTTACTCATATCATACTATGGTACAAGTTAAAAATTAATGCTCAGACGTTCACATGCAGTATGTTACGTGAAGAAATAATTTTGTTCCAATGTTGCAAATAAGGAATGTTACAATACGTGCTGTACTTGAAACCGACACAGCACTTTTATCACAACCAATGAGATGTATGCTTTGAGTTCGCGTATAGAAAAAATAACTGTTCATAAACTACAGCAATAACATGGTATATATTATTTACCCACAGGGAAGATCATTGGATGTTGAGTACTTACTATAGAGAAGTGGAGTAAAATAGCTTTCCTGAGTGAGTGAAGTGATTTGGGTGGCTCATAACAGCGAGGTCTTGAGAGCCGATAAAGGTGATTGAGGTGAGTATGGAACAGCGCCGGAATGAAAGGGCGTGGGAAACGGGAGATCCTTGAGAAACCCGCCGACCAGCGGCAGCATCCGGCACGATTCCCACTTGCGAAAATTCGGGGTTAACCCGGCCGGGGATTGAACCCGGTTCGCCTTGATGAGAGGCGAGCAGGTTTACCGCTTAGCCACTGCGGTCCTCGGCGGTTTTAAGATTCACCACGTGTTGGAAAACACAAAAAAGGGAAGCATTTACATAATAAAAAGGATGACAAAAACTGAATCTTAAATTAATAGAATTCAATTAATTACTAATAAGTAGGGCCAGTAACTTTTCGAGTAAAGATCGGAGCACACAGCAGACTTCAATACTATATACACTCCACAACTATTGTTATACCTCCATTGGCTGCTGGTGCCGTGTCCGTCTTTGACCAAGCCACTCAGGACTAAGTAACTCCGACACTGATCCTTCGTGATTCGTGCGCAAACGATTAACACGGGCCAGAAATTGTTTTAGCCAATCAAATAAGCAGTGCTTTGGACTGTATCTTGTCTCGAAATCTTTTCGCGAAATATCACTGCCCCTACTAATAAGCAACCCAAAATATTCTTTTTTATAACTTAAAAGCTAACTGGACGTGAGTCTTACGACTCATAAGGCGTGTGTTGGTGTCCGGCAGCGCAGCCAGTACCTTCAAAATGCGGCGACGCGTGGAGTAATACAAGCTGCTGCGGCTCGGGTTCCGTGTCAGCGACTGTACCTCGCGAGCTGCCTACTTGACCTTGCGAGTTTATGAGGCGGTGAGGCGGGCTCCGGCGAAAGGACGCCACTCGCCCGGTGTAATGAGGCTCTGCTATCCACTCGTACAGCGTCTCGTGACGCAAGTGTAGTCGGACAATGTAGTAGGTTTGTTGACACAGTCGTCGTTCATACATTCCACAGCGAGGTTTCCTCCAGCCGTGATTGGTGCTCGCACGAGGGTAGTGTGTTGTGTCTATCTATAGCCGGTATACAATCCACACAACCACTACTGATATACAAACTACTGGAAATATATGTTTTTACTGTCGTAACTGCACCTAGTTAACCCTTCCGTATCTGATTTCAATTAGTGTTTCAGGTGTTGCAAACAAGACGTTTTGATGTGTCGCGTACTTAAGTTATAGCAGCACTTATTTACTTATCACAACCAATGATCTTTACGGACTTTTCCTTGGGCTTAAGTAAATGAAACAGTCGGGACGTAGAGAAGTAGCAAGGTTTACCCACAGGGCTTGGGCCTTGCGTTGTACAGTACTGGACAAAAATAACTTTTCTTACTTTTTTTGTGTACACACTTGTGTACACCGTGTCTGAATGGGTAAAGTTTATTGTATTCAGGTTGGGAAGTTCAATGCTAATGTATTTACAAATAAAAATTTTCTTCTCAAGGTAGTATAGTTATGTACGTGAACAAACGGGATAATTGAAATTTTCATAAAATACGTATGTTCGTGTAAAATCTTACGATTTGTTTTGCGTTAGAACCTACGTGATGAATAAATTTTGTTCAATCTAGAGTGGAAATTTAACGAATGCCAACATGTCGTAAAGTCATATTCAGCGAAACGTTGGGTTGCACAATTGCTTGATTTTAATATGTCAACCAAATTAAAGAATTCCTTCCGATGACCGCTATCTTTATATTAATATTAATTCAGAATCAGAACAAGTACATTACTGTAGAAAGCTCAATTTTATTGCGACACGTGAAATCATAAATTATTTTGAGCTCGAAACATTTTATACACACTGCAATTAATAAAATTTAACTGAGTTACACGAATGTTCCTATAGAAACATTAATAGTTAACTACTTAATCATGTTGTCGATAAATTCACGAGTGAGAGGTCTGGGTGGCTCTTAAGCCTTTTAATCATACACTGAAAAGCCAAAAAAACTGGTACACCTGCCTAATATCGTGTAGGCCCCCCCCCCTCCCCGAGCACGCAGAAGTGCCGCAAGACGACGTGGCATGGACTCGACTAATGTCTGAAGGTATGCAGGAGGCAATTCACACCATGAATCCTGCAGGGCAGTCCACAAATCCAATCTGCGCCAATTTGAGAAAGGGTTGCACGTCTGTCACGTTTAATGATTCTCGTCAATCGTCATTTGTCCCTTTCTTTCACGATCTTTTTCGGCCGCTGCGATGTCGAAGATGTGATGTTTTACCGGATTCCTGATATTCACGGTACACTCGTGAAATGGTCGTACGCGAACATCCAAATGTTATCGCTACCTCGGAGATGCTATGTCCCATCTCTCGTGCGCCGACTATAACACCACGTTCAAACTCACTTAAATCTTGATAACCTGCCATTGTAGCAGCAGTAACCGATCTAGCTGCCGACCGCATCNCACTTGAAATCTTGGTAACCTGCCATTGTAGCAGCAGTAACCGATCTAGCAGCCGACCGCATTGCGTTGCTCTGATTGGTTCTATACCTCTGTTATTCGCATACGCACGCCTATACCAGTTTTTTTGGCTCTTCAGTGTAGATAAACATGAGCTATCATCTCAGGAGCTACAAAGAAGAGACTTGTTTAAGTGTATTGGTGTAACACCACCGACTGTGTAAATATACACAAGTTAAATGGCAAGGTGGTTCCTTTGATGTTGCTGTATAAACTCGTTAACTGGCTTCGCGGGGTTGTGTAACAGGCCTCACTTCTGATTGGCAACCGCGTGCTGAGAAAGGCCTGCTATTGGCTAAGCTGCCAGATGGAGAGTAAGTTACATGGCATCAGATTGACGAACGGCGGTCCATCACATTTCTTGCCAGTGGCGCTGTCTGGAGTTGGCGCTATAGGCGACTTTGTAACCTCTGTGTTGTTTCCCCGGTACGTCGCACATCAACACGTGAGCCAATGTGTTGCGATAGTGCAATATTATGATGTGTCCTGTAAGTGTGTCTAGTGTAGTTCTTGCAACCAGTTAACGACGTAAGTATGTCTAGTGCAGTTCGTACAACCAGTTAACGACGTAAGTGTGTCTAGTGTAGGTCTTGCAACCAGTTAATGACGTAAGTATGTCTAGTGCAGTTCGTACAACCAGTTAACGACGTAAGTATGTCTAGTGTAGGTCTTGCAACCAGTTAATGACGTAAGTGTGTCTAGTGTAGGTCTTGCAACCAGTTAACGACGTAATTGTTTCTAGTGTAGTTCGTGCAGCCAGTTAACGACGTAAGTATGTCTAGTGTAGTTCGTGCAACCAGTTAACGACGTAAGTGTGTCTAGTGTAGGTCTTGCAACCAGTTAATGACGTAAGTGTGTCTAGTGTAGTTCGTGCAACCAGTTAACGACGTAAGTATGTCTAGTGTAGGTCTTGCAACCAGTTAATGACGTAAGTGTGTCTAGTGTAGGTCTTGCAACCAGTTAACGACGTAATTGTTTCTAGTGTAGTTCGTGCAGCCAGTTAACGACGTAAGTATGTCTAGTGTAGTTCGTGCAACCAGTTAACGACGTAAGTGTGTCTAGTGTAGGTCTTGCAACCAGTTAATGACGTAAGTGTGTCTAGTGTAGTTCGTGCAACCAGTTAACGACGTAAGTATGTCTAGTGTAGGTCTTGCAACCAGTTAACGACGTAAGTGTGTCTAGTGTAGGTCTTGCAACCAGTTAACGACGTAATTGTTTCTAGTGTAGTTCGTGCAGCCAGTTAACGACGTAAGTATGTCTAGTGTAGTTCGTGCAACCAGTTAACGACGTAAGTGTGTCTAGTGTAGGTCTTGCAACCAGTTAATGACGTAAGTGTGTCTAGTGTAGTTCGTGCAACCAGTTAACGACGTAAGTATGTCTAGTGTAGGTCTTGCAACCAGTTAACGACGTAAGTGTGTCTAGTGTAGGTCTTGCAACCAGTTAACGACGTAATTGTTTCTAGTGTAGTTCGTGCAGCCAGTTAACGACGTAAGTATGTCTAGTGTAGTTCGTGCAACCAGTTAACGACGTAAGTGTGTCCAGTGTAGGTCTTGCAACCAGTTAACGACGTGCTTAAGGCGTTCATAAAGTAGTGGTGCGGTCACTTTCACATATCAGATTAGTCATCGGGTAGAGTTTTAAGCTATTGGATAGTGATTATTCGATGTGTTAAATTATGACCATAAATATAATTAACTGTTAAAATGTCCACAATCGTAAATACAGTTACTGAACGGGTTAAGTACTAAGTGCAATAGTTATATTAACCCTTTCAGACATTCTTTAATTTATGATTCTAGGTGTAATTTTATGATGCATGGTGTATTCAGGCCGATACAAGACTTGTACCGTTGCCACCACTAATGAGTTGTAACCTTTGTGTTCAGCGACAGTGATAGAACAAAACCGTTGGCGAATCAGTTATTTGCAGGGAAGGTCATCGGCCATTGATCCTCGTAGAGCACATCACCTGGCAAGAACAACATTCATGGAGACAATTGCGTGCACCGGGTCTGAAGGTGTTGAGTTTAGCGGAGTCAGGCCCGTGAAGGACGGTGAAATGTTGGTTTGTAAGCCACCGTAGCAAAAACGTCAACTAACAAGTTAATGCAAAACAAAAAAAAANAAAAAAAAAAAAAAACAAGGAGAGCCAGGAGGTAGAGAACAGTTGTCGACCAGCAGATCACGCGCTTGGCTAGATGCCAGGGGACTGGTGCCAGCTTCCAGGAGGAACCACTGATGTAACACAGACTTGGAGAGGAGGCGATCTCCGTCCTGGCCGCACCTTCCAAGAAGAGCGGTTTCTATCTTTTATTTGGTTTGAGCCTTTATTATTTAATTATAAATTCCACGAAGACAGTTTTCTTTTTATAGCAAGCCGCAACCGTTGTGAATGTAATTTATTTGTAAATTATTTATTGGTTCATTTATGGACAAGATAGAAATCATAAGCGTGTATGTATGTGTCACTTTTGCAATTGGTGCACGCTTTATTTAACACCTCCTTGTGATCTCTGAGCCAATAACAAACTTATAACAACATGTATGCCCAATCAACGCCATCCACCCTGAAAGCAAGCAACCAATGAGAAATTGATATCTGATTGTTTGAACCTAAGACTGTGAATTCTAACCTACAGGTTACTAAATACGTTTCCAGGTATCTTATTATTATTATTATTATTACTTTGTTGCAAACATTGCAGTACTGGTACGTATCCACTACCCGCAGCTCTCGACATGATATGGGTAAGGACAGAAATACTTCGCAAACTGCTTTGAGGACAAGCTGGACTTCAAACACTCTTATATTTGACTTACTTTCGCGATTGGCTTATAGTTACCTACAATAGCTGTAGACGAATCTGGGCCAATAGCAGACCTGCACGAAAAAAAAGCACGGAATCCGATGCTATCTTGTCTAGAATAAAACTGGCTGCTTGTTAAGGAAGTGGCCAATGAAAGAAATTATGTCCTTATGTACATAGCGGCCTCTGTTTTTCGTTCGGAAACCACCGGGTCACTCCCGGATTTTCGTATGTGGGAATAGTGTGGGACGATGCCACTGGACGGCGGGTTTTCTCAGGGATATCCTGTTTCCCCCACCATTTAATACTCACCTCAATCACCCTCATTGGCTATCAAGACCTCGCTGTTAATAGCAGTCCAAATCTCTTCACTCACTCATCAATGACGAATAGTAATCCAAAACCTTATAGTCCAGATCCACGTTGGTGATTGGAGGACATTTACTGTCACACTGAATTGGAACGGGTGTGGGAAGGGACTGCAAAATGTCTCATTTTAAACTCCTTGTAGGCAAGACTCCACAGTAATATGTATTATAGAACCTCAGCTTTGTGTTGATTGGTTTTTTTCCCAGTAAGTAGCCAGTTTTATCTCAGACCAGGTGGCTTTTGAGTTGGTATTTTTTTCCTTGCAGGTATGTTATTAACTCAGAGATTACCTAAAAATAAACTGTGATCAAATTACAAATAGAACAAAAATTACATTTATGTTCGAAGTAAAGCTTGTTATTAAATAATTTCCCAAAATTTTCCAGTTCTTAGATATGAATAATTTGTTCGGTTATGGCGTAACAGTCATAGGCGGGTACATAAATTTATTTACTACATGGAAATACATTTTTATCCGCCAACACATCTCAATTGCTACTTCTCGTACATCATACTCATTTTAATTCTCTCTTTCAATAATTATGTGGTAGAAATGTCCACAGCAATTTATGCATTATTGAATAATTTATAAAATATTTAGGATATATTTATATTCCGGTAATGTAATTATATAACAAAATACTACAATTTTGTTAAATTGAATTTTTTTTTTAATTTAATGCAAGGACATTATTAGATGCTAACAAACAAACTTTATGGTTTGCAGACAAACTCAAAAATAGAAACATTTAAAACTGTCCCAAATCAACGAACTTCACTGCAGATATGTAAAAACTGCACAACTTAAGCCAATATAATTATTCTGATCAATTTCGTTGCTGGCATTCCTTGAATAAATAGCAAGTTCTATTGGTTAGTAGTGAACTGGACGAGCCTGACAGTGAGATATCAGTGCATTTAACTTATTCGCCAGTAGATAACATCCCAGTATCTGAGTATTGAGTAAAATAATTCTACTGATTGAAATCACTGTACGAGATTTAGAGTGCACATATAAGTCGTACATTGTCTGGCTCCACAGTAATGCAGTGAAATCACTGTACGAGATTTAGAGTGCACATATAAGTCGTACATTGTCTGGCTCCACAGTAATGCAGTGAAATCACTGTACGAGATTTAGAGTGCACATATAAGTCGTACATTGTCTGGCTCCACAGTAATGCAGTGAAATCACTGTACGAGATTTAGAGTGCACATATAAGTCGTACATTGTCTGGCTCCACAGTAATGCAGTGAAATCACTGTACGAGATTTAGAGTGCACATATAAGTCGTACATTGTCTGGCTCCACAGTAATGCAGTGAAATCACTGTACGAGATTTAGAGTGCACATATAAGTCGTACATTGTCTGGCTCCACAGTAATGCAGTGAAATCACTGTACGAGATTTAGAGTGCACATATAAGTCGTACATTGTCTGGCTCCACAGTAATGCAGTGAAATCACTGTACGAGATTTAGAGTGCACATATAAGTCGTACATTGTCTGGCTCCACAGTAATGCAGTGAAATCTCTGTACCAGATATAGAGTGCATATATAAGTCGTACATTGTCTGGCTCCAGAGTAACGCAGTGAAATCAAGGTAAGTGTACTCAGTCTGCTACGTGCTTCAGTTTTCATAATGGAAAATGATCTCTCAATACTAACAATATTGTTATTGGCAATGTAGCCAAAACTACGAGGACGTGTTTCATAGCAAGCATTTGCGAGAAGAATCAAGGAAGATTTATATTATAATGAAATTAATAAATTTAAGTCATTTGGCACTTGAACATGCGAAAAATCTTGTTAAAGTTAAACGATGTGTGAAAAAAAATGTATTTATTGTTTTCCAGTGCAAATAATGTTTGACGCCTATTAACTTTTATTCTCCTTTATTAATATATATATATNTATATATATATATATATATATATATATATATATATATACTCCTTTTCTGGAGTAGATGCCCTTTCTTATCCTGACCGTCTTTGGTGACCCTAATCCCGACACAATTACCTCAGGCTTCGCACTATTTTCTCGAGCTTAACCCTGCGTTCGTAATAACTCAGTTTCAATCTCACTGGAACCTCCAAGCAACATGTGCTCAGCGTGAGATGATCTTTGACACATACATTCCAACTAAGCTACGGAGTTCCTCGTGAACGTGGATTATGACAGAATGTGTTCATTGTACTTCTTCGACGGTAAATCGATTCCTCGTTGGTATCTTATTTATGCTCGTGACACAATGTTACAAGTTTTTCCCAGCGGATCCAGCAAGTTTCCCATTTTCTCCTGTCAACAGCACCTGACATCGCCAGAAAGAAGGCCCGTTAAAATAAATATCATTGACTGGATATTCACCCGCCACAAAACAGACTTGTTGGAGACACAAATATTGTTTTTCTTATTTAGGAAGCATTTGTGAGAACGATTAAGGAAGATGTTTTTGCATGTTTAAGTGCCAAATGACTTGAACTAATTCCTTTCGTTATAATATAACTGAAGTTTAACCGCGGTGTAAGTACTGAATTGCCAACGGCCACCACTTAAATATCTCAGTGCTTGTGGCACGGGCAGTTGCGAGATCGCAGCTATCCGAGCCACGTCCAGGCTATCTCACACAGCTGACTACTGAACCATACGTGGTTTATGCGTGACCCAATTTCAGTTCCGCCATCAACACGACTCTTCCAGTTCCATCTGTCGAACAGAGTTCGAGACTACTTCCAATTCAGCGGGATCGCACACGCCTATGGCTCGATTGTCATTGGGTAAATCTCGTGTTGTGCGACGCTGTGGCCACGCCACCAGAGCATGCTCGCTGCTTATGACGTTAACGCGCAGTGACACTTTAGCTCGAGGGCACAGAGTACTTGTAAATACAGAGGTGAAACATCCACTTGTTCCGCGAACTCGAACCGCACACGCCAATCAGCGGCAGGTAACCATCTCGCCAGCCGACAGCCCGGACAATAAGGAACTATTCGTTGTGCGCAGTAGCGAATCAGTCACGAGCACAGAGCCCCGCGCAGCCAATCAGAAAGAGGGTGGGCCCACGTCAGAGGAGTCGCCATGCTGTGTCGTCTCTGTTTACTTATATAGTCCGTGTCGGAACACAACGAGCTGTACTTGATGTCGTAAGGAAGTTAACAGGAACACAATAACCTTATGATATATTAATATTGGGGCCTCGGTGGTGTAGTGGTTAGACTGCTTGCCTCCCAGCAAGGCGAACCAGGTTCGATTCCCGGCGGGGTCACATGTGAGAAACGTGCCGGACGGTGACGTTTGTCGGCCGANGGGGGGGAACGGGAGATCCCAGAGAAAACCCGCCGACCAGTGGCATTGTCCGGCACGATTCCCACTTGCAAAAATCTGGCAGTGACCCAGCCGGGGGTTTAAACTGGCTCACCTTGGTGGTAGGCGAGTAATCTAACCCCTCAGCCACCGCGGCCCCATGAATAATCAATGGTTACTGGATGCATGTAGATCGGTTAAGTATAGACTTGTGCTGAACGGCTTCATGGTATATGTTCTGCGGTAGATTCCTAAAAGGGTTTCAAGGGCAACTATAATGCTCATAATTATGTACGCAATAGACGAGAAATAACGATTTTGCACGATACACAAGGGAAAATGTTAGCGAAAGTATTACGCTTCAACTATTTTTGTGTGATATATGTACGCATATGTCTCAGATAAAACAACATAACTAACCGCTACATCAACAAACATTATTTATTATGTTAAATAGCATATCACAAACATGCATGAGAATCATATATTATGAAATGTATAATGAGCAGATTAAGTCCAGTGTTTACTTTGTGGTGTTTATATTTTCATGAAGCGAAGCGCAAAAATTAATAGAGAACAAAATTTGAGTGCACGGTTTCGTGAAATCTATTATAATGCCAGTGCCCTTGGGAGGGATAGCACAAGGACTATTAGTCGTCGACCGCAGTGAACCAGGTTCGATTTCCGGAGGGGTCATCATGGATTTTCGCGAGAGAGAAACGTGGTGGACTTTACCATCACCAGTGCATTTTTCCAGGGGTACCTCCGTATCTTCCATTATTGTATTTCAACGCAGCGCCATTTCCACCTCATCTCCACCTCATTATATAACCGTCGGTGTTGAAGACCTCAGTCGTTAGCGGCGGCCCAATTATTTCAATTAGTGTGGAAAGAAAATTATAACATCATACAGCATAGAAGTGTTTCCATCATATATTTTTATCTAATGGCGAAATATGTATGGGTATGCAGTATAAAAACTGCGCAATAAAACCCGTAAAGCGTAATGTAAAAATGTCAATATTTTATATAAATCTTAAATGTTGTTCATTCTTCTATGTAAACATGAAAAGTAATATCACTTCCTCTCAAATTGAAAATACATTCGGTGATGCAATATTCGAGTATTTGCTTGTCAGCTTCATGGATTTATTGTTGTTGCGTTAGAAAAACAAAACCATTTGCAAAAAAAAAAAATTATTCAAGATTATTATGAGTTAACTTCGTAAAATCTGTTGAAGTTACTTTATATAGTTAAAAATATGCGTGGTCATAGATAAAAGTAACGCAAATTTAATGTTATAATCACAAGAAAGCAGAAACAGTAAACATTACCTTGCGTTACCGCACAAAGTTCCTCACGTACCTCATGTTTACTCTCCTTAACATTTCGCGTTGTAATTGTAAAACTATCTAGGCTGCACAGTCCTCTACACATCTGAGCAGAAGTCACGTTCCCATTGGCTGCCGACACAGACACAACTCCTCCTCCTGTTGCACCCGGCCACACGGAGTGAAGCAACCATAGAAATGAGTGTTTACTATTGGTTACGTGTCCTGCAGGGCGTGTCGGTTGAGCTGAGGTCCAATGACACACGTGAAACTAACAAAGGATTGTATACAGGCTACCTTCACACTGCATTATAATGCGAAATGATATGGTATCTAAGTACACTGGAATGTAAAAAAAACTGGTATAGGCGTGCGTATGCAAATAACAGAGGTATGGAACCAATCAGAGTAACGCGATGCGGTCGGCAGCTAGATCGGTTACTGCTGCTACAATGGCAGGTTATCGAGATTTAAGTGAGTTTGAACGTGGTGTTATAGTCGGCGCACGAGAGATGGGACATAGAATCTCCGAGGTAGCGATACAATTTGGATTTTCGCGTACGACTATTTCACGAGTGTACCGTGAATATCGAGAATCCGGTAAAACATGAAATCTTCGACATCGCTGCGGCCGGAAAAAGATTGTGAACGAACGGGACAAACGACGACTGATGAGAAACTTTAAACGTGACATACGTGCAACCCTTTCTCAAATTGGCGCAGATTTCAATGCTTCCTGCATACCTTCAGACGTTAGTCGAGTCCATGCCACGTCGTCTTGCGGCACTTCTGCGTGCTCGCGGGGGCCCTAGACGATATTAGGCAGGTGTACCAGTTTTTTTTTGGCTCTTGAGTGTATAACACTCTTTTTCACAAACGCACACAAACATACATGCATATATATGTGCTATTAAAACTGTGTACTCGATGTTACTGGCAGTAAGTGCTACTCGGACTGTGGCCTATATTCTTCCACACGCGAGGGAGTAGACATGTTAGCCGCTGGACTATCGAGAACACTTGCTCTCTGACGTCTCATGTCATGAACATACTGTCTAAGAGGTTAAGTGATTCGACTGCCAAATGTATATTATTGGTTCAGATTCCCGTAGGACACGTCACTTGAGAGAAAGTACGGTGGTAGACATGGAAATAGCTTATACGTTAACGGCTTCTAGTCTGTTATACAATTATAAAGCGTAATTGTAAAATGATGCTCCCACTGCAAAGTGTAGAGTGTGAGATGATGGTGTTGGTGACTGCAGGTGTGTGGGCTGCTAAAGAAGGTGAAAGAGACGTCAGTAAAGTGTTTCTACGCATAGCTAGAGAGAGGGAAGTTTCTCGAGTTTAGTGCGTTGTAGTCTATACTTGACACTGTTGTGTTCGTCAACTACTAGTGATCTGGTTACCTCCACAGTGAGCAGTCAGAGGTCGTGACAGGCACTGTGTTTCTGTACGACTCCCACTGTGCCAGTTAGTATGTTATTTACATCACACACATTGCAGGACATAAAACAGCAAAACCGTAAAACCGACTGTTCTTAATTTCTGGAAATGGCGTATCTAGTATGTAGAAGCAAAAATTGTTCCATGAAACTTATTCGAACCCAATGTGCATAATTGTTGTATACAAAGAATAAGAAGGTTATATTTGATTAGTACCGTACACAGCGAGGATTCGGTATCATTGGCCTTGAGAGTCTTCCTGACGAGTAAACTGATTTGTGGGAACTACCACTCCTCTCGTATACGAATAGCTGGCGATAGCGTATTTGAGCACGCTCGATGTTGTTCACTGGTTCCAGAAAGTGCACTAGGCACAAGTACAGTTCACATCATACTATCATACTACTGCAGCACTTCTCTACAGAGTGCACAGAGGTGAAATGACGCGGCGACTCCTCTGATTGGCTGCGCGAGGCGCTGGGAACGGGACTTGTGTCTGATTGGCTGACGCGTGCTGCGGAAGGTTCCCTATTGGCTGGTCTGCCGACTGACGAGTTAGTTGCGAGGCGCTGATTGGCGAACATGTTGCTGGCCGGTGACGCCATCTTGGTGGCCAGTGCGGCTGCAGTTGTTGTAGACGGCTGTTTCATCTGTGTATTCTGAACGCTTTCAGGCATCACAGTGGTGTGTACATGGAATATTGCACAGGAAATGGAATTAATGATGTGTTGTGTACACAGCATTTAACTGCCCAATAAGAGAAGACCCACACGTTGTGGGAGACATCATTCGTTGTTGAGTGTATAATCCGTACTTTCATAAACAGCCGCTGCCAGTGACATCGAGAACTAACACATATGTATTGGTCGCTACGTATTACAAGGCGTAATACGGATACTTGTACAGTTCCGGACAAAAATTTCGTTCGCTGCAACGCTTAAAATTGTATATGTATCTGTGCCTGACAGTGTTAACCGGTTCACTCAAAAGTGTGGATAAGTTGCACATTAATAATGTTTATGAACGGATCTGTACGCAGAAAGGCAACAGTGTTTCGTCTTCCTTGTGGGAAGTATGATTGGTGGAATTTTCCTACTCCTCTTTGACGTGGATAGATGCCAGTATCGTAGGGCACTGGTTGCAAGGCAAGTACTGAGCACAAGTAGAGCGTATGCCAAAAAAAAAATACGTGATTACACTTGAACTCGGAAATTAATGCTGGAAAGAACGAGGTGTTCCGTGGCGAAGTAATACCCAAAGATAACCTTCGTGTGCATTATGCCCATAATTTGGCTGGACTGGGAGTGGAGATTGAGAATAGTTTAGTAAAGTTTGAGGCACGCGGGCAGCAGACGGAGTGTGGCGACGAAGACGTGACGAAGCAGCGACGTTCAGCGACAGTGCAGCGAGAACAAAGAACTGGCTGTGGTCGACACAGCGCATGATGCGGGTGCCACATTCACCGCCGCGCTCTCTGAGCCACCCACTTGCCGCCCCTATCACCTTCCTGCACTGCCTGCTTGCGCACTTCTCTCTCGCTCATCACGATTTACTAATAACTAGGGCCAGTGACTTTTCGCGTAAAAATTGGAGTACACAGTAGACTTCAATACTGTATACACGCCTCAACTGTTGTTATACCTCCATTGGCTGCTGGTGTCGTGTCCGTCTTTGACCAAGCCACTCAGGACTAAGTAACTCCGACACTCAACCTTCGTGATCCGTGCACAAACGGTTAACACGGGCCAGAACATTTTTTAGCCAATCAAAGAAGCTGGACGACCCTACAGTACTTTGTACTGTATCTTGTCTCGAGATCTTTTCGCGAAATATCACTGCCCCTACTAATAACCTTCATAAGTTTGAGGTATTACATCTGGTATCAGCTGCCTTACTTAGAAACAATTAAGTTGCGTAAAACTTGTATCATTATACGTCAAATCGCGAATGCGCTGTTATCGAAACACACGAACTTAATTATAAAAATTAACTTGCTTGTAAAAATTTAAAAACATTACAGGTACATAGGGCCACCTGTTTTTCACGAAACGATTTACGCCAAGGCGAGACTCCAATATCCCATGGAATACGTGCAGTTTTCTTTTGGTTATTGGCCAGGTGTCTTTGCCCGGAGATAGTTCCTTGCCTGGCTGAAATTACACGTGGAAGAATAGTGCACATATTTTGTGACAATGAAATATTTTTCTAGACTTTAAATATTTGAACTTTAAAATTGCATTTTAAAATAGGCACGTCAATTTTTAGTTTTAAAAAAATTAAGCGTTTTTTCGGCTTAAGGGACTCCAGAAATCACAATTTACAATGTAAACTTCTTCAAGCAGGGCAATCATATTACTTCCTATGATTCTATTAAAGAAAAAATTGTTACTTACATTAACCAATATTAAAAATAACTAATGCTATGTACATTAATTTCAGTTATAAAAATGATAACTGTCGTAACTGAAGTGGATGTGAGTAAAATAAATTACAATAGTTGCGCCGGCCTAAGAACGGACTTGGCTTCGCCTATCCAAGTGAAAGAGAGAGACAGAATGACTTGCAAAGCACCATCCACAGGTATCTGGCAGGCGGGCAGACGAATCTGCAGGCACTCCCTCCCACCTGCTGTACCACCGTCGTACAATTGTTTCCTTTCCCGTGGAGAAGTGGCCCGCCCAACATTGGATCAGCTCCCAAGTCCTAAATTACAGGGGCGCTAGTATAGCAATATTTACAAACTTTGTTATATTTTTATTACATACAACCACGCAAATATTCATAATAATCTTTCTTTATGAAGGAGGGTTTCGTTTAAAAATGTGCTTTCTGAAGCATTCACGAAGTGAAATGGATTAAATTTCAACTAAAAATAGACCCTTATAAATTCATTTTTTAAATATTTAAATAACTAAAATTTAGCAAAATATATATTCCTTCGTTCACATGTAACTTTAATCGTACTTTTGTGACAATTATATCATTGTTTGTACTACGTTGTAGTGAATTCTGTACGCTGTGCAGTCGGGTTGAGAGCTCCATTTGAAGTCACTCTACGACTACGTTAAGAATACACAGGCAAAGGAGCAGCTCGTTCCGTGCACTTCAGCAGCTGACGCCAGCAAAGTGACGTCATGGCCAGCACAGTATTGCAATCCCGCTAGCCACTCGGCGCCTGGTAGCTTGTATGCCAGCCCAGTCAATACGCAACCTTTCGCATCATGCAGTATCCAATCAGACACAATGTCTGTCTCAGAGCCTCGCGCAGCCAATGAGAACGGGCACGCCCACATCAACACAACCGCCCGAACTCTCACTTCCGTGTACTTATCAGCTCTGTTTTATCATCTTACATACTGTTATAATGTTTACAAGTCTCTTGGCACATCCACTTTTTTTTCAAGGGATGGACGTCTTAAATTAAATACAGGAACTAATAATAACTCCCTAATTGATTAATAAACAATCCAAAAAAATACATCACTTTTAGGTTTGGAGTCTCGACAATAATGTGTATCACTTGCTATTTAGAGCTAATATTTAAATAACAGTATGTCACCTCACACAAATTAACACAGACAAATACTTAAAACCAGTCTTTAGAAACCATATCTGAACGCTTCTAAGACCTATTGAATTACTATTAAAATTATATATTCTACATCGGGCAGTTCCAGGGTTCAAAACCAATTTACTGTATATCACTCGTCCGATCTGTTCTGCATAGTTACAATCCACATAACGTCTGTTTCTTTTGCCCGGAATGTTCTGGAATGCAGCGAGCGCTCCCATACACAGTCATACGGATACATCGCCTTCTCGTCTCTCAAACAATCGTTCGCCGCCGATCCTCTCTACGACTTCCCTCGACAGCCTGATCTTCCTTAGTCTTTCGCCGAGCTTCGCCAGGTGGCCATCACCGACCCAGCACTCCGACTGCAGCCGTATTTAATGGGGTAGGCGTTCTGACTCAGATGTCGGGGTGCGCCGAGGGAGGTGACGACCAGAAAGTTCATGCATTTGGCCGCGGCCGCTGACTCCTCGAGCAGGAATGGAGGGCAGTGACGTCAGTCCAGGTCATACCCTCCACCCCACCGTCGCAGCAATGGCGTAGCTAGCCAGTCAGATCTACCCGAGGAAGCAAGTGGGCAGGTGCGAGTCATCACCACTGCGGCCCAGCTTGTCTGCGCGTCATAATACTTGGCATAATACTTGGGCAAACATCATCTTGTAAATTATTTATTTCACATTCATCAAACATTGAAGTGGATAGATTCGGGTAGCTAAACAGGTGGATGTGGAGCTGCACTGGAATTTAACGACGATGGAAATGGGAGATCTCCGAGAAAACCCGCCGACCAGTGGCAACGTCCGGCACGATACCGACGTGCGAAAAGCAGGGATTGACCCCGCCAGGAGTCCAATGCGGTTCTCCTTGGTTGGAGAAGACCGCCCTAGTCGCTGCGGCAACCACGGCGAGGCGTGGATGCTCTTCAAGGCGAGAGAATACTGACGGTGCCTGTACTCAGTTGCGACCACGAGGCTGCTAGCAGTAGGGGCAGGGTTGGCGTAGGGGCCAGGGCGCTCGCCTCCCACCACGGCGATCCGGGTTCGATCCCCGGCAGCTTCACTCCCGCATTTTCGCATGTGGGAATCGTGCTGGACGATGCCGCTTGCCGGCGAGTTTTCTCAGGGTACTCCCGTTTCCCTGCTCTTGCATTCCAGCGCCGCTCCATTCTAGAGTCTCATTTCTGTCATGCCTGAGGATGACGGTCACCTACGGGTCCCAGCTGGAAAGACCGTCACTCGGAGGGTGTTGCCTTGCTTGGGTGCACTCCCCACACGCCAATATTGTTATCCTAGCAGCAGCGCGTTGTAAGAAGAGTATAACTCGATTCGCAAATTCAATGACCTGTAGTGTAGTCTAGACTTCCCATTCGTCCGTTCACTGGAACGGATCTCAACTGCACGTGGGCTGATTGGTTCTATAGTGAGAGGCCGTTATTAGGGGGGAATTTCGTGGCACTAAGGTACAAATAATTAAATTATAACTTGTGCCAAAATGACAGGGAAATATTTTTTCGCACACATCCCATAAATAGATACCCGTCAGCTAATGAGATGGTAAGTTCACTTTCCCAATTACTGTGACTTGTCGTGCACAACGAGATATACAGACCATGATGTTAACTCTTACATCCAAAAAAAATAATAATTACAGCTAATGTTTTGTTGCGTTAAAACAAAGGAAGCATATCCATGCGAGTTTGTCTACATGGTCAGAGGAATCGTCATAATACCGTTCCCCGAGCTTTATTCTGATATAGAGTATTTAAGATACAGAAGTGAAACCACCACATATCCCGCGAGCTCCAGCCGCACACCCCGCCAAAATGGCGCACCTACCATAAACGTCGATACGACATTAACCAATCGGTGCCGAGTACCCTATTCGCGAGCCGGCAGCCCAGCCAATAGGAAACCTTGCTCCGCACGTAGTAGCCAGTCAGACACAAGGCACGTTTCCAGAGCCTCGCGCAGCCAATCAGAGAATGGGTACGTCCATATCAAAGGAGTCGCCACGCCAAGTCGTCCCTCTGTGCTTATCTATTCTGTAACTGGGGCGTAGTCCTGCGTGTTACCATCACTTTGAGAGGCGCGGGAACTAGTGAAGAAGAACTGAAGCATCCTTTCCCCCGAGGTTTGTTCGGGAAGCGGCAAAACGAGGAGCTGGCGAACTCGCTGTCCTACTCCTGCCATTTCCAGGGCTTTGTCTGGCGAAAGGTCGCAGACTGGCCTTTGCCATCGGCGTGCTGTTGCCCTCGCCGCCGTGACATCGAGTCGGAGTGTGCACTGTTTCTGTCAGGCGGCAGAGCGCCTTTGTACTTCGACCACCAGTTACTAATTACACTTCGAAAGTATCTTTCCTGGCAAAATTAACTTGCTTTCAACCTCTTCAGGATCACGTTAATTTATGTTCCCAGGTGTTGCGATGCAGACATTTCTTGATAAGCGCCGTGGACTTTCAATTGACAGAACACTTGCTTCGTTGTCACAGTCATTGAACTGCAGGCTTCGTGATCGGCAGTAGTAACACTAACCAATCATAACCTAGATCAGCAGAAATAACGTTATTGTCTTTTGTGTACACAATCGTGTACTCTGGGTAAGATAAAACTATTTTTTAAGTGTTGCAAAGATAGAATATTTTGTTGATAACTTCACTGTGTAGGCTGTTCACGGTAAACTGAGCACTTTTGAAAGTCCTGCTTTAACTCTATTTTTAGGCACACCGTGTATTCTTTCACCACATGTGAAATTAACGTTGTCTTGTGTCTGATCGCTTTATTCGTGTGTTGGTCGAGCGGAACTGTGAAGTTATTGTAAACGTAGCTTATCTTCAAACCTGCCAAACTGTTACATTTGTATGCATCAACAAAACATAAACTAAAGAAATCATTTCAGTATTCACAAGTGTTTACCAGATACTTTTAATTCAATGTTACCTAAATCATGGGACAACTTTCTCTCTCTCGTTACCAACTTAAATGAGCGCACGCCAATAAGTGCACTCGTTAAAATACATGCAGGTAAAGGCAGTGACATTTTTCAAAGGTTGAATTAAAAAATTCTCAAATAATCGCAAACAACCTGTGCCAGTGTAATACAGTCATATGTCGGGATCAATTAAAACGTGTTTGTATTTGACGTTATCGGTATCAGATCTTTACAATACGTCGTAATTCCAGAATGAATAAGTACACAGAGTCGAAGCCGCGTTGGTGTTCCTTTGACGTGGGCGTGCCCGTTCCCTGATTGGCCGAGCCAAGTTCTAGAAGTGTGCCTGTTATCTGATTAGCTACCGCGTGCTGCAAAATGTTTTCTATTGGCCGTACTGCCAGCTGGCAGGGAAGTTAGCAAGCGCTGATTGGCAGAGAGTGTTGTGACGTGTTACTGGCTAGTGACGCCATTTTGTTGGCGTGCGCGACTGAAGACTGCAACTGGGTGCGGCTTGGAAGCTGGTATGCGAAAACTGCATTCTTCAGATTGGAAACTTAAAGCCAGGCTGCTCACGATGCCAGAAATGGTGTCTGAGGGGTTGGGTGGAGGTTCCAGTGGCTACAACCTTCTTCCCCCTTCGTGGCCGCAGCATTATAAATGATGCTGCGGGTATGGGGTGGGTGGGGAGGGGACCCCCGATGGCCAAGCATCACATTACTTCAATATCATCCATGAAACCATTCTACCATTTACATCCATTTCACCAAGCTCATAACATACCCATGGTAAGTGCAGAGACCTTGATGCCTAAGCATACCGACCTGCAATATACCAAGAATATAAATGTTTAATATTAAGGGGAGCAGGCCCCCTTTCTTAAGAGCGAATAGTGACTGAAGTTGGCTGAATAAGCAGCGGTTTCACCTCTGAACTCGGTGTCGGGGTACAGTCTTGACAACGAAGATGTTTTGCACACTTCAGGGACTGTCCTTATTGTGTTTATTGCTGTTTCCGGCGCACATCGTTAAATACGCTTCCCATGCAACGTTCCTTGTGCAGGACACTGTCAGTAAAAGCGTGGACGTAAAAAGTGACTATGCTGAACACACGTTCAGCAATGTTAGCTAGGCATTACGAAACATTGGTACCTGTTGTTCAACTTCAAAACAGCACTACCATTTTTCTCTTAGAATTATCGTAAACTGCTTGATTGTTTATGCAAATTAAAACAATAATTGTCATAAAGTTGCAGACAGTTGAAAGGGATCGCTTTGATTTAACCTAAGTCACCAGAAATAAATAATTTGTAACCGATTGGTTTCTTTTAAATGCAAAATAAGAAGTGATTATTTTAATATCATAGCAGTCATTAAAGTGAACATAAACATAAGTTTTCATGTTGAATTATCCAGAAATTACCCAAGAAAATGTGTTACAAGTAACCTGAGTTACTGTGCGATGCGTTGCTAAATTCCAGAGAGTAAAACTAAAAAAATAAAAGAGATAAATTAATTAACAAAAATTATTACTGGTGTTTTGAGGAGTCATTAAGTTTTCGTTCTTTCACACATATTTGTTTATAATTACTACGTTCGGTTACAGTTAAATCTAAGTGTTTTATGTTTTTTTTAAGAAAAGGTAGAGCTTTCATGAAAATTCTTCATGTGACTCCTTCAATATTTTATTGTTAGTTATGAAATAATATTTAAAATAAAAGTAGCCAGAATTAAAACCCTAATCGCAGGTGAACAAAACGCTACACGTCAAGAAGAAATTTTGTTCCTTGCGTTTCTAACACTTGAAGAATCACTTTACTTGAAGTAAAACAATGTGCTCGTACAACTTTTTAAAATAAGTTTGACAAAATACGAAAGTTATTATTGCTCATAATTATGCTAAACTGTAATTGAAAGTGTTTTTTGTGGGCAAATGTCGTTATGCAACTTTATTTGATATTATGTCACAAATAAAATAAATATGTTAAACATTAATGGGAAATATAGACGAGAACCACGTTAGCAGAGTCTCTAACCCAGGACCCCTCGCGCCGTGCCTCATCGTGGAGTACTGTGTAGGACAGGCGGTGTTTTCCTTGTGAGTGCGGGGAAAGTGAGAGTGTTCAAGTGAGCTTTGCGAACGGCCGTGAACGCTGTGCAAGGCACTCAGAGGGGGGCAAGGTCCTGGCAGCCGAAACTACGAGTTGAATGTCAACCGGTATTTGGCACACCGCGGCCTTCCTAACTTCCTCTGGAGCCAACAAACTTCCTGCCGCATCGTAGGAGGCAGCGACACTCCGAGCCAGTAGCTGAGATTAGTTGCGAAAGCCGCGCCAACCAGAAACACTTTCCCCTTTACCGCTTCTTTGTAAATCACAGAGTAGATAAGTAAAGGCGGTTCACGATTAACTGAGAATTTTTGAAATCCCTGCTAAAGTTCAACTTGTAGGCATGTTGTGTATTCTTCCAACGCAACGTAATATTAACATCCTCATTAACCCCATTACTTTATGCATGAGTAAAATAAATAGGAAAGTAATTATAGTACAAATTTGCTTTTCATTACACTTTTATTCATTAAATAATTTAATTTTTATTCATTAAATAATTTCATATTTTATTTATTAAGTAATTTTATGATTCACAAATGTTTACCTGGCACTTTCAAATCAACTTCGAGACATGGAACTACTTTCCCTCGGCCGTCACCAACCTCGAGACATGGAACTACTTTCCCTCCAACGTTACCAACCTGGAGACATGGAACTAATTTCCCTCCAACGTTCCCAACCTCAACACATGGAACTACTTTCCCTCCGCCGTTACCAACCTCAACACATGGAACTACTTTCCCTCCGCCGTTACCAACCTCGAGACATGGAACTACTTTCCCTCCACCGTTACCAACCTCGAGACATGGAACTACTTTCCCTCCGCCGTTACCAACCTCGAGACATGGAACTACTTTCCCTCCGCCGTTACCAACCTCGAGACATGGAACTACTTTCCCTCCGCCGTTACCAACCTCGAGACATGGAACTACTTTCCCTCCGCCGTTACCAACCTCGAGACATGGAACTACTTTCCCTCCGCCGTTACCAACCTCGAGACATGGAACTACTTTCCCTCCGCCGTTACCAACCTCGAGACATGGAACTACTTTCCCTCCGCCGTTACCAACCTCGAGACATGGAACTACTTTCCCTCCGCCGTTACCAACCTCGAGACATGGAACTACTTTCCCTCCGCCGTTACCAACCTCGAGACATGGAACTACTTTCCCTCCGCCGTTACCAACCTCGAGACATGGAACTACTTTCCCTCCGCCGTTACCAACCTCGAGACATGGAACTACTTTCCCTCGGCCGTTACCAACCTCGAGACATGGAACTACTTTCCCTCCGCCGTTACCAACCTCGAGACATGGAACTACTTTCCCTCCGCCGTTACAAACCTCGAGACATGGAACTACTTTCCCTCGGCCGTTACCAACCTCGAGACATGGAATTACTTTCCCTCCGCCGTTACCAACCTCGAGACATGGAACTACTTTCCCTCCAACGTTACCAACCTGGAGACATGGAACTAATTTCCTTCCGCCGTTGCCAACCTCGAGACATGGAACTACTTCCCTCCGCCGTTGCCAACCTCGAGACATGGAACTACTTTCCCTCCAACGTTACCAACCTCGAGACATGGAACTACTTTCCCTCCGCCGTTACCAACCTTACAGGCCGAATGCCACTTGGCCTGACCGTTATGCGGGTGGGTGCAGTGAAATTTTTCAGAAGTTGATTTTAGAACTGCTGGCTTCATCGTGAACAGCCTTTGCACAGACGCGAATGTTTTTCTTATTCTGGTTCTTCCTCTGATTGGACGCACAATACTCTGGGAACGGGCCTTGAGTGTGGTTGGCTAATGCGTTCTGCGAAATCTTCCCTATTGGATGGAGCATTGGCTGGCAAATAGGTTACCTGGCTAAAAATTAAAATCGCACACTCACGAAAGTGGATACGAACTATCGTGTTTAAGAATGCTGTTAGTGGAATCTTTTCACGATAAAAAACATTTGCACTTAGTTATGCGCAGCCTTTGGCGTAACTTGATAACCGATTAGACCATGACGTGGTTCGGAGCCCACTGCCCTTAGTAGTTCCAGTCGCCTTTTTCGAGAACTTTCTACTCCTGCTCCTACATTTTGATATATCATACCTAGGGCCTCCGGGTTTTCGCACAAATATTCAGTGGCTAGTCGCACCGCAAAATACTTTCATTCAGATACATTTCGCGACTGGATGATTTGAACTGTCGTGTGCTTGAAAGTGCGTACCCGCGAATCACGGACGTGCAATAACGGAGTTATTCAACTATCGTTGGCCCAGTCGAGTGAAACAACGTCACAGAGTGACGTCTTCTCGCGAAACACTCGGTCAATACCCACAGGAAAACTGCTAGTTTGTGTGTAGAATGTAGGAATACAGCTTAGTTGCAAACCGCATGGTCTCGCCTCGCAACTAAATGTAGGCATACACAGGGTTATTCTAAAATCATGGTACAAACATTGAGGGGTGGTAGAGCTCACTAAAACAAACAATCATTGTATAGGAATATATGGGCGGGAGTGACGCGTTGAGGCACAAACACAAAAAATGTTCATTAGCAGCATACTTAACGAGTGATTCCGTACAGAAAATGTTAAAACAGTTGCTGGAAATGCATCCACCAACAGTCACGCATGCTTGGCGACCTCTACATATGGCGTGATTGGCTGACAATGGTGGCGTGCGTGAAATACCCGGCGTATTTGTATCTGTTCGTCAATCACTCCACCGACGTTACCAAGCTTGCATTACTGTCGGTGGTAGAAATTTTGAACAATAATTATAAACATTGCTGTAAAAAGGCATTTAGCGGCGACGTTGTAAATAAACAATGTGTTGCGTTTCATGTGTAATTTTTGTGTTTGTGCCTCAACGCGTCACTCCCGCCCATATATTCCTATACAATAATTGTTTGTTTTAGTGAGCTCTACCACCCCTCAATGTTTGTCCCATGATTTTAGAATCATCCTGTAGTCTACAAGCGGCATCTTTATACTTTTCAAATAAAACTTTTGGATTTTCACCCCATGTTTTACGTGTTTCATTGTTCCCTATATAAACACAGGTCACATATCGGAAGCGGTTTATACTTCTGTTGAAATCAAAGTATCTAATATTCGGTTAAACTGAACTATTACTTATAGTTTTATTTATAATTAATATTCAATTTATAATTAATATGTACAAAACATAGAGAAGATATATGTGTTGGTAATGCGCAGTAAGAAATATTTCTCATACAATTATATTGTTAAAGTGAGTAAGCACAAATGCGGTGCGTTATCCTCTGGTGTAATACTCGTACGAGGTTGAGAAACAACCCAATGTAGAAGTTATGCAAATCACGTGTGCCTATCTGAACAGAATACCACACAACTTGTCATTTGTATCTGCTACATCCGGCGGTGACAGAGGTATATTTGTTGTCTTCAATTCCCGATGTATTGCATTAAAATGACTGGGGTGGGGACTTCAAAACAGGAGACACGTAAAGAAATCAGGACGGTGCGAGGACTGCGACGCGAAGGAGTGGCGGACGCCATCTGTTACCCGTCGGCGGAACTAGAGTCGGGCGGCGTCGCGAGGTATCGTCGCGAGACGGGCGTATCGATCACGACAATCGACAACCGTGTACCCGGCGAGTCCTAGGCAACGCCGTAACCGGAACCTCAGTAAACGTAGCTGGCTGAATGAGAGTCGCTTATGTATAGTCTGTTAACGGCAAAGTAGGCACTTTTGAGGCCAAAGTTACTTTTCCCTTTCAGACATTTTTTGTCCCACCTTTTTAAATAAATATTTGCGATTTAAGTAATAAACACAGTGTGTATATTCCTCCGCACTCGGAAGTTAATGTCCGAGGCTAAAATAAAAATATATTTATTGACTAGCGCCTACTAAATTGTAGAAATGCAAAAATAAAAAAAAATACGTGGGCTACCACGTAACACATGTAATCATAAAACAACAAGCAATACATATGAAAAAATAATTTTATATACTATACAAAAACATTTCATATTTTTAACATATTTTTTTAATGCGTGAACGGTTATTTGGTGATTACATGTATGTCGAGCGGTAATCCAGATATTAAGTCTGCGTTGTATAAAGTTTGAATTGTACAACTTAGTTTGTGTTTATTATTATGGCTGCAGCAAAAGAGAAAAAATTGGATTCGACATCAAATTATTGAAATAATATAAGGTGTAAATTTTTTTGTTCGAGGAAAATGTCATCACATATAATGTGTACAAGATGAACTTTGTTTGGTACAGTCGTGAAACAATAAATTAGTTGGCATTAAACTGTTAATATAAAAATGGTAGTGTGACTAAAAACCTCAGTGCATACATTTTATATTTCACAATTTCTGAGGCAACAATAAAAATAATGTTTGGCTTTTGGTAATAATGCTTACTGGGAAGACCTCAAAACGTGCTCTGTTTACTGTGAATAGCATATACAAATTAAGAGGACAATGTACTTAAATATTTTGTGTGAAACTTTTTTGTTTGTTCGTATGCGCGTATCTAAGTAAATAATGTTCTGGGAATAAGACAATTAACGAGGAAAGGTGAAAGTAAATAATTAATTGCTGTATGATTACGTATAGTCAAATAAAGAAAAATCCTGAAATGGTAGAGAATTTCGCTTTTTTAGTGCCAACGTGCCGAGTTTCCTTCAGAGGCAGGAGAAAAGTGAAACTCTACTTCTGCAGTTTAATCTGTGGGTTTTCATCACGTGTGATGATGAAGTCCCACTGTTACAGATCTAGTTTGTACATCAAAGTGCAACGACGGAGATGCTGCAAGCTAGTTCAGCGTATTTCTCGTAGGGGCGATGGGACGGTAGACGCGCCTGTTAGTGTCGCCCGTATTGCTGTCTGGCTTGGACGCGTTGTTTTAGCTTCAGGTCCACAGGAACTTTGCTCTGAAAGCTCCTGTGGATTCACATGCAACGCATGTTTCGGACATACTAACCCAGTTTTAAATACAATATAAACCTTGGCCTCATGCAGTTAAAGTATTAGAATCGTTTCTCAAATAGACATACACGTTATATAAAAGTGGCAACATCGCTAATGCGATATTGTTACATCAAATTGTAATTTTCTACTCGATACCGAACATACTGAATTACTGACGCTAGAACGTGATAATTAATCATTTTTGAATTCAGAGTGTGTATGTACACTGAAGCGAAAGAACTTCGCTCGAAGGCAAACCACGGTCTAATTCTTGTGGACTATAGCAACTTGCGCACCGCAATCAAAACTTGTGCCGTGTCCTCACTAGTATACCACACCAACGCAGGCCACACAAATTACCTCAAACTGAAACATTTGTAACTAGAGGTAATTTTTCTTTATTGGTTTGTCCTCTACTAACTTGCCAGGCTAACAATGTGCTAGCTTATGTGTAGGCGTAGGAAAATGTCGCCGAATCATGTCGGGACAGAATATATCACCAACACTCGTAGAGTTTTGCTACTTTCACAGTTTATCAGTGCATTATTTGGCAAACCTGAGGCAATAGTAAAGATGCAATAATAAACAGACCCACCCTTAATTTGAAGACGAAGACGAAAAACTGCCATCAATTTTTTCCTTCCGACAAATTTTTTGAAATGATTTTGAATGTGTTTGAATTTGTGCCACACTATCAAATTTTTTTACTAGGAGTATCTTATCTGATTTCACTGTTTAAAAATTATTTTCAAAGTGAGATATGGCGGTTGGGTTTCCATGCAGACCATTGCAAGAATAAATGTAATGATTGCTGTGATTTATTTACAATTCTTTACAAAATTAATTTTTTATCAGAGATGTTTCCCTGGGTTTTTAATGTTATGAGCAATATTCCCTTGTAATAAAAGCAATCATGCTCAGACAGATTCTATATAAATTAATTATCTTATCTAGTTTCCAGCAATTGTTCGTTATTTTCAAGTATCGTGAGGTAGGAAACAGACATTTTTGTCGTGCACGATTATGTATGACTGAGCATGTCAAACATCAAATAATTTTTAAAATCGGTCTAATCTACAAATGTTTGGAGCTCTCCTATATTTACAGACAAATATAGCGGCATTTGTGACGTTTCAATGACGTCACAACTGTCCAACTGTGTTTGACCAAACTTATTGTAAGTAGTTTGACGGGAAAAAATGAGACAGATTGACAGGGGCTTCAGCTCGCTCTATGTTAGCAAACACGAGGTAAATACACAGCAGTGGACTGGAGTGTCGGTTCCTTTGACGTGCGTGGGCGTACACGTTCTCTAACTGGCTGCTCGAGGCTCTGGAAAAGGACCTTGTGTCTAATTGGCTACTACATGCTGCGGAAGGTATCCTATTGGATGGACTGCAGGCTGGCGCGTAGCTTACAAGGCGCTGATTGGAGAACGAGCGGCTACAGTCCGCGAAATGAGCGGCACTTCCACCTCCGTATTGTTAACCCCTTTATCTATTATCGCAAGTATATTCGTTCGCACCTGGCATGTGGCGGGAAAGGTCGATTCATGATCTGTGCTGAGCGCCAATAGACACAGAGCCTCCCCTGGGCAATGCCATTGGCTGCCGCTGACTCACAAAATATCTTACAATTAGAGACCAGAAAGATTCGCGAGTTCAATGACTTGCCGGCTAGACTCTCCAGTCTTATATACAAATTAGCCGATTACAACTGCGCGTTGGTTGTCTGCTGTCACAGTATAAGGTGACGATTGGGCCAGCCTTCTCCAGGAGGTGTCAAACACCGCGTGGACCAATGGCTGAAGTTTTATAAACACACGTGTTTCGATATCTAGCTTGTCCCGAAATGGATCCGCGAATTTTTCAGGTGTTTACTTATAATCGTCTGTGTCTTGTGCCGTGGAGATACTGAAACCATTTCCATACATTCCAAATTCTCATATGTCATAAAAAAAATTCGTAAGTATTTTCCACAACAAAAATATATTCTTTTAAAACATCTGAAACGGAAAATTAATATTTACGTTACGGGGTTAAGAACCCTGTGATTTGGGTACTGGCCGCATATCTTTGTGAGCCGCCAATGTGGCATAAGCCTCGGCCAACCAAAATCCAGTTATTCCGATACTGAATGTCTGTCATTCGTGGGCAGGCACATAAGAAGCATATTAGTAAAACCAATCAAATAAAGACGAAAGTAGATGTAAGTTAAAGTGTTGTGAAGTACATGTGGGCAGGAACTCTCTTTGCGCAGTTCAGGCGTTCCCAGCCTGGCTCGATCCACCACTTTCCTTGCTCAGGTTTAGATAAGAATGATCATAGGAGAGTAATGGAACGCGACTCCTTCAAAGGAGATACGCGAAGCTAGCTGGAGAGTAATCTTAGAGAAACACGCCGATAATTACTATTACGTCGCTGACTTTGAGCATGACGTCACCAGAACGGAGACAAACTGTTGGCCATCGTTTTCTTTTGTATACAGTGTCGACAATTAAATCTACTCCCGTGCAACTTCTTTGTTTACCCCTTTCAGACAAACTTAAATTTACTGTTTCAGGTGATGCAAACAAAATATTTTATGCTGCGTGCTGTACTTAAGTCCACACAACACTTGTTTCGTTGTCACAGCCAATGAGCAGTAGGCTGTATGTTCGGCTTCAGTTACATGAACCAATTATGGCCCAGACCAGTAAGACGGTTTGCGAATCATTTACCCACAGGTAAGATCATTGGTCATTGATATTTTAAGTGTGCAGTACAGACCACAAAATACTTACACGTACGTAATGTGCATAATTGTGTATACTGGTTCTGAATGGGATAAGTTGCCAATGACGTGAAACAAACACGTTTTGATTGGTCCCGACATACGACATATACTAGTACAGTTCTGAAAAATGTTTGTTCTTTGCAACGCTTAAAATTATACTTGTATCTGTGATCCACCTCAATCAAGTTCTGCACCACTGTAATTTGGTAGTTCATTCAAGATGTTCGTTTTGGCAGCAAGAACGTCCCAAAGAGGCATCGAAATGAAGGGTGTAGTATTCTGTGCTGGCAGTGTAGTATTCCGTCATTTCTACTGGGTAGTGAGCAACCGAGTAAACCCGGTAGTTGAAAACTTTTTTTGAGATGTGTATTAGGGTTGGCGAGTGTGGCGCGAGTTTTGACAGCTGGTCACCCCTGGTCGTGGCGCTAGGCGAGAAAGGAAACGGAATCCTGTCAGATACAAGGCTGCAGCGACCCCCTCCTCTCTCGACCAACCAGCTACAGTCGACAGGTGCCAAGTCACGCCCATTTCTTCCCGCCGAAACTGAGCACAGACATTCCCGCCACCAACGCCGCCCGACTTTCGCATCCTGGCCCGGCCACTGCTGCCAACCTGCATCTGGCGGACTTGAGCTCACGTGCATAGTAACTTATTGTATTGTAGCACAGTGCCTGCAGCCGAATGTCAAAATAGAGTAATATTGAGGTTCCATCTTGTAACCAATTTTACGTAACTTGTGTATACCCCTACGTCATAGGATTTATTTTCTATTTACCAAATCATTTTTTACAGTTTATTTTATTGACAGATAACTAGGGATATGCTATTTTGAGAAAACAGTTCTTGTCATGTCAAGTTGTGTTTCGAATCTCTTTAGCTAAGATCTACTTTCGCAATTGGATGGTTATAACTGCTACGGGTCTCACGAAGTACCGTGTTTACCCCGCGTGTTCCAGACACAGCAGTAAGGGCGACAAAAACACACGCGCCCAGCGGCCCGTCGCCCCTACGTGCGAGGCGCAGAACATGCTTCCGTCCTCACACTTGTGTCTGCACTATGCACCCGAGACTGTGGATCCTTATGACACGCAAATAAAGCCAGCATAATGAACTACGGCCGCATTAGTTTACTGATCTCCTGGACCTTAAGAAAACTGAGCTAACCAGCTCTAAAAAAGAAAATTTCGACCATTTTCACGATGTTTTCTCTTTGAATGCACTTCATATGATTTCCTTTCTGGCAAGAAGTCATATTCCCAGGATATTGATTAGCTGAAATACGCGTGAATACGCCAACATCGAATGTGCAGAAAACATGCCCGGATTGCAAACTGCCAAGGCTGCCACCTAGTGAGGATGTGTGTTTGTGTGTGTGAGGCAAACATCGATGAAGCGCTACGGACGACGCAGGCCAGCGCATGTCAAATGACACCGCCTTGACACGCACAGTTGTGAACTCGCGTGTCGAATCACTGGAACTGAGGGACATTGTGGCAAAGCACGCGTCTATCGTAGTTTCGCGTAGATCCACTTAGTATATTTTGAGAAACAGCAGTACGAAAAAGCAGTTTTCAGCGATGTTGGAGGACATTGAAATAACGTTTCAAATGTGTGTGGTGTCTTAAAAGTATCACACACGACTAATCTGATGTGTGTTTTCTTTCCGAAGAAAAGCATTTCGGGTGCACATTTACTAGTTTCCTTATAAAAAAAAACCAGGACTTTTAACTCACTGCTACGTAATTGCAGTTCCACGTATGCGACCATCACAAGTATCTGCCCTTGAATCACACACATTACGTGCTCGAGTAGCCTAGCTCTGATTGGCCCAATCAAAATACCAGAAAGACGCTTGGCCAATCAGAAAACTGTACGTGCGCACTACACTAGTATAGTGAAATCTAACGTGCGTGTAATGCTTTTGGCGATAACCCGGTGTCGCTACAAATAACACAAGAACAACAAAGTCACGCGTAGATTATGCAGGAAAAACTCTTTTTCAAATCCGTACAGCTGGTTTATCACAGGAAGCTGGTTGCTTAAACTATACTGCACGTTTCTCACTATTGGTAACTAAGAATTGTTGTGACGTACTGATCTACCATCTATCATCACACTATTCGCAAAATTACCCTTTTTCATTAACACCAGCACACTGGAAAAGTACCGTTGGCTAAATTTCCATATAATGAATCTTGTTTCCAGATCTTTCTGGAACAAACTACGAAACCATCAGAAACTGCCAGGCTCATCACGTGCGCCATCGCCGTTACGTGCAAGTCTCGACTGGCGTGCGGTGTTCTCATAGTGCTGCGTGTAGCCAGGGTCGGACTTAGAGACCCAGGGCCGGACTTAGCGACCAAGGGCCCCTAGGAAATTACAAAGTCCAGGCCCCGTTTTTGGTAATTTAACAAAATAAACTATTTTATTTTATATTCGATTAACGTTTTATAATTTAGAAAATAGACAATACAAGCAGTCCTAGACATATAATAATAAAATACCAAATATACGTTTCATTCATTACTTTTATTATTATCAAACATAGCAAACATACGAAATTTGCCTAATTATAAGTGCTGCCTTTAAATAGCGCTGTCTTGTCCTGTGTCCTATATTAATTTAATTAGTGTTGAATATTTGTACTTTCCCATTTGATTTGCTTAATAAAAAAAAATAAAATAAAAACAGTTTGTCCCCTGGCCCTCCCCCCTCCCGTGGCTAGTGCCATAGGCAGGTGCCTTGTTCACCTAGGCGGGAGTCCGGCACTGCGTGTACCTATGGGACTTTCAGCGGTGACCGTATCATTTTATTAGCGAAAATTCTGTAGGAAGGTTCAGTTCATGGGGCCTTAAGTAGTTTTGTATGTATCTGACGCGTATATTTTGAGATACAGCGCTTTGAAAAAACCGTTGGACGAACTTTTAATAGTTTATTGGGAAAACGTGTATTTCAAACACTCTACAACGTAGTTCAAGCGCCGGGTGGGCGGGGACCTTAATCCAAATACTGTTCCTTTACTTCCGCTCTTCATATTATAACATTTTATGCGAATATCGGTTTAAGTAACTCGTGGTTTCAGGTATTTAAAAAAAAAATTTTAAAATGAAAATGTAATTTTGGAATAACTGATAACCGTAAATGGGCAAGTCAAGTTTTGAGAACATGTCCTAATGAACCAATTTAACATTGAAAATATAGTTTAATGTCTTCTTTTTTATGAAAATGTATATGCAAAAAAAAAATACTGATACAGTGTCTTAAGTAGAAATTGTTTTTTTACACGCTCAAAATAAAGATAAATGTTATGTCTGGGAGGGGGGCACGGTGGTGTGGTGGTCGGACCACTTGTCTCCCTTCACAGCGAACCGGGTTCGATTCCTTTAGGGGTTATCTGGGTTTTATCGGGGTCCTCTCGTTTCCCCGGCTCTATCATTCCTCTCCTGCTCCATCTCCACCTCGCTCATATGCGTTGGCCAAATCCTCTCCACTCTCGAGTCAACTAAAATCTGGGGAACTGGTACCTGTAGTTTCTCAAATTCTCTACCGTGAAATCAACTGTGTATGCATAGGGCGTAACCAAGAATACGACAATAATGTGTGAGTTATTTGCTAACTTAATTTTATGTTAAGTTGAGTACACGGGAGGGAGCATCTCTATGCACCACGGTCTCTACAGCATTACGAGTTACCCATAAGTCAGTGCATATCGCCAAATAGAGAAAAGCAAAGCGCTCCGTCGATACAGACCCTCAGCTTCCTCTATAACCCGGCCATATGACTGCTGAGTGGTAACTCTCGTTTCTTTACACACGGTTAAGGCGTTTGAGCAGGTTTTTTCCTTCTCCCTTGTTGTATATAAAATTAGATATGTGCAAGGCCCCCTGTTTTTAGTGAAAAGATTCTACAGCTATTTCTACTTCGAAACATTCGAAAATTTCAAATCCACTTTCGTGATTGGATGACTTTAGCTGTCTCCCGCCTTATATGTTGCTCGCGGGCCACTCTTGGTCCGTGCCAGGGAAACTGAACTGTGTGTAGTACAGTCAGGTGAGGCAATTTCTTGTCTCAAAGACGCGATGCCAATTACCACTTGGATGTGCGCATATAGAATATTGAAGTCTAGCTTGCTCGTAACAATTTCCTCGATAAATACGCTGACCTTCGCGTAAGAAGTGTTCCCGAGTTTTTCAAGCAATGAAATGCTAGCAAGTTTGACTTCGTAGTTTTATGTAATCGAGCCAACAACGTGAGTCTATCGGCTGTTTCCACAATGCGACGTCTTTGTGCATGACTGTTTAAGGCATGGTTGCAATGTTTCTCTCTGTATGTTGGTAGCTCACAGGTTCTAACAGCGTATCTGAAGAACTGCGATCGTGTCATATAGATATAACAAACTTTTAGTCTGAAGTCTAAGCTATCGCCTTAAGAATTTGCGAAATACTCAGGACCCTAGTTGGGCGGCAGTGGTGTTGTGCTTACAATACTCTCCTCCCATCTAGGAGAACTGGGTTCGATTCCCGGCTGAGCCACCCCTGGATTTTCGCGTGTAAAAATCGTGCTGGACGATGTCGCTGGTCAGCGGGATTCCTTGGGAATCTCTAGTTTCCCTCGCCCTTACATTCCGGCGATGCTCCATACTCACTTCGCTTCTCCCTCACCGGCTCTCAAGACCTCGATGTCAAGAGCCGCTCAAACCTCTTCACTCACTCACTCAGGACCCTAGTCATATGATAGAACAGTGATGCTATATAAAGGCAGGGAGATGGGTGACGGAGCACTATGAGAAAACGCAGTGCCAGCATGGGCACGAGCGCTGGACGACGCCGTGTCCCGAGACGCGAGAGCGAGCAGGCAGTTGGCGTGTGTGTGTGGAGTACAGTGAGTGGAGTGGGCGCAAGACACCCACGGCTGCTAGTCACTCCGCCCACACACAGCATCACTGCGCCAACACTTCCCAATCTCTGTGCAAGGCCGAGCACCGACCACCCACCTCGAGCACAGCAGTCGAGTTTCCCCGCTCGCAGTCGCTGATTCGTCACGAAACCCTCTCGAGCACGTAGTAGATGTCTACAGTGCACGGGCACATTGTCTCTCGTCACTAGCTCCTGTCTCCGTCACACGGCCCGTCCTTGTTTGCCCAGGACTCTCACTAAACGGCATACGTGAGTAATTAAATCTTCGATGAAAAGGAATTCACTAGCGTTTTTTTCCCAGCGGCTGTATGTGGGGGAAGAGAGAAACATTTCAGTAACGAGGTATTCCTTGGATTTTGTTTCTACTTTCATACTGAAAGCATTGCATTCGCCCCTTTGTAAAATTTCATTTTAAAGACATACATACAAATTAGTATACACAAACTAATCAGAAAAGTGATGCTCCCAGAAAGATTTGTCCAAACTTGACATAATATGGGTGTGTAAATGACTACAGTTGGAACTATCTACAATGTCTAGAATGGCCACCCGATTGCATAAGTGGTTCCGCCAAGACTGTAGCTATGCTATAGTGTCATAAGACATGTGCTGAACAAAATAACATAGTAGATGCATCAGACAGCATTACAAGCATTTGACGGAGTCGATAGTGGTCGATAATTGGTCTGCATGAGACTGGGTAGACATTCCGTCCAATTGCCAAGCATGCGGGGAATCCCGGTGTCACAGCGGCCCGATGTTGGAGTCAGTGCGTACGTGATAGCATCCACGCATGTTGTGAAGGTCAACCAAGTCAGAGTCCGCACCAAGGGAGGATCACCATCCTGTTGTGTCAGACATTATGCAGCCTTATGACATCGGCGCCAGACATCAGTCTACAGCACCCCATATGACATCCCACCCACACCATGACTAGGCGACTGACATCAGCCGGACAATGGCTTCACCAGTAATGGCGAGACACGTCGCATCATGTTCAGCGAAGAATCTGCGTTATGATGGATGACCTTCATGTACGAGTATAACGATGCCGAGGAGACAGGACAAATCATTCCAGTGTTGTGGAGAGACATGCCAGAAATACTCCTTGCATCTCGGTGAAGGGAGTCGTATGGCATAATTTATAGTCATATCTGGTAGTCAAATCAGTCTCTAATGGCACAGCGGCATCTTACTAGTATCCTGCTCCCCCATGTGCTATTCCATATGAGAGATCACCTTAATAAAGAATTTCGTTTAGACTACGATCGACCACACACCATATGTGTCAGGAATGCCCGTATCAGGTTCATATACTCTGGTGCCAGTTGTTTTCTCAACGTGTCTTCGATAACACATGTGTGGGATCAGCTTGGACATCAGCTGTGACCCAGTGCATCTCTACATGATATCGTAGAACAGTTTTGGCAGCTGTAGGCCGGAGATCATTAGGAGAGGATGCATAGCCTGTGCGTCTCCCTTCTGTAACAAATCAGCGTATAAATTCTGAATATAAGAGGTGCTACAACCTGTTGGCGTGGGACCAGCTGCATTCTCGCACTGCTCACTGCGTCGTCTGCCTTTGTGATCTGTTGTGGTGATCATTGCAATTAAATCACATGGCCTTTCGACACGTGCAGTTTCATTTCATTAAAATTACTCCTTCCAGGTGCTTAATTTGTGTACATAAGTGTGATTAATACAAAACTCCTTTTACCAAATTTGCTTTGAAGAACTCTCAAAACTTAAAGCATGTAACAGTTGTCACGACTCTGCGAAATCTGAACATCAGCAAATGCTGCTACCATCACCATCATGGTATTACATGGTGTCTTGGGACACGATGTACATATAGTCCTGCTACCATCACCATCTTGGTATTACATGGTGTCCTGGGACACGATGCACATATAGTCCATTCATTCATGGTTACTTCCAATTTTTCTAAAGTCTTGCTGAGGTCCTTCTATCAAGATATTCCTCCGCTTCATGCAAACAAAGCTTAGCTAAGTCAGAAACCAAAAGGACCACATACCACATTTGTGCGAACTCAGTTTAATAATATTTCGTATGAGAACTATGTATTACTATGAATAAGTAAAACACTAATTTAGGCTCTGTTTTTCTTATATTAATTATAAATAGAAAATAACAATTAATGGATGATATATAAGTAAAAGTTCAATTTAATAAAAAATGAAATTATTTTATGTTAAAAGAAGCAGAAGATGCTTATGACATGTGACATATTGAGGAAACAACCAAACACATCGGGTGATTTTTCGAAGCTATGATTTAAAATTTATGACGATACTGCGAATAGACAACATAGTCCATTCATGGTTACTTCCAACATTTCTGAAGCCCTGCTACATCTCTACTTCCAGCATATTCCTCCGCATCTTGCAAAATTCCTGAACTTGATTAATGTTTTTAGCCTACTTTCTGAGGGAAATAAAGGCTCAAGAGATCACTTTTCTCTCTGTGTGCATGTGTGTGTATGAGAACGTGTCTGTCCCCCCTTTTAAATTTTTGAACGCGTTAACCGAATTTCACCAAACTCGGTGCACATATAGTACTAAGTAAGGACACCTGCATTTTATAGTTTTCGATCACGCCGGACACTTACTTTAGAAATGGCGGCAATTTTATTAATTTAAGGTGATATGTCACATGTCGGAAACCATTTAACCTATGTAAACCAAATTATGTATGCTTATAGCGCTATGTGTAAGTATTGGATTCAGAGACCAATATTTTTGTTGGTCCCCCATTTTGGAAGATAGAGCCAAATGAAAAATAAAGCTTTTATGTTATATTTCAAAAACTACTCAACCAATTTTCGCCAAATTTGACACTAAATAATACTATGCTTGGCCAGGTAATTGTAGGTAATTGAACTAAATTAGGGACTTATATTTAAAATGGCAGCAAAACAAATATTTTAGATTTATTTAGTATAACTACCATATGTTTAACAAATTTCAACAAAATGTTGTCCTTTGACAGTGTCTATTACAATATTTACATCATACAAAAAACAACCACATTCGTCCGCCATTATGTAAGTTGCGCTACATGAATTAATATAGTTTTTGTGCAATATTTCGGGAAACAACTGACAGATTGCCACTAAATTTGGCAAACAAGTATTACAGCGGTACTTTATATGTAAAAACACTTTTCATGAAGGCCAGAAACTTATTTTCAAAATGGCGGTTATCTATTTATTTTATTATACTGTGCTATCTATATCTTCTAAAACATCATTACAACGTAAATTTGTATGCCGGGAGAAACGAAAATCAAATGTGTGCACGCGGGGCCTCTATTGTCCTCCATGTAGTAAATAGTACCAACAGAACAAATAAAGTTTTTACGACATATTCCGGGAAACAATTGACCGATTCCTACCAATTATGGAAAACAGGCAGTACTGAGGTCGGTGATGTTAACTGATATGTTTTAGGTATATCAGACTCCAATTTTCTAAAATTACGACCATATAGCTATTTAAATGTTGTATGTTATATTGTCGAAACCATGTAAAAAATTCCAACGAAACTTTGTATTCTGGCTGTATATATTGCAACCATCAAATATGTCCACATAAAATCTCTTTTTTCTGCACTATGAAAATATTATGACTTGACAAATTAAAATTACACGATATCTCCGAAAAAAAAAACAACATGTTTATACTAAACTGGGCAAATAAGTAGCACTATGGCTGGCCAAGCAAAGTGATAAACTTTGAGAGAGCCAGACAAATATATTTTCAAAATTGCAGTAAATAAACATTTTAGCTCAGAAATTTTTATGTACGCAACTACACAACAAATTTGAAGTTAACTTTGTATGCTGACAGCATCAATCATATCCATCAAATTTGTGTATGCAAAGCTTAATTTCTCCGCCGTTTTATAAGATAGCACCACATGAAATAATACCGTTTTTATGTCGTATCTCAAGAAACGATCGACCGATTTCTTTCAAATTTGGCCAAGAAGCTGTACATTGGTAGGTTATATTAACTTATTTGTTTTAGGTTTGTACGTCTCTTATTTTCTGAATGGCACCTGTACAAACATGTTAGCTTAATGTGCTGTATCTACGAAACTATGCAAAGAATTAAAATTTATTTTGTATATCGTATTTATGACAATCATCGAATGTGCTAATACATAACCTTATTGTCCTCAATTTATAAAGATCGTCACATGAACAATGGAGGTTATATGCCATATCTCGAGGAGCAATCAACCGATCCATACCAAAATTTCACGCAAGTAGTGATACGGTAGAGTATATATATTAATATGTGTTATGTACGGCAGGTATGTTTTAATGGGGTTTATATAAATAATTAATATTAATTTATTATAACTGGAACGTTTAAACAAAGTTTAACCAAATTTTGTATGCTAACGGTATTAATTAGAATCATCATTTATGCATACAGATATCCTCTTTTAGCGGATTTATTGCAAAATAGTGTCAGGTGAGGAAATTGAATATTTTTCCATATTTCCGGAATAATACAACTAATTTCCACAATATTTTGCACACTTACACAATGCCATGTAAAGTTACATGATTTAAATGGGGGTCAGACAATAATTTTTAAAATGGCGGCCATAAAATATTTTGATATGTTTGGCATATTTATTTAAAAATTTCAACACATGCAATCAAACTCTTTATGCTGATAGTATCTATCAGGAACATCGTGTACAGAGTCTCTTTTTAGCCAATTTTGTAACATAGCAACGTTAAAAAAAAAAAAGGTTTTTATGCCATATCTCTGAGTCCAATAAACCGATTTCCTTTAAATTTTTTACGCAGGAAGAGTTATGTAGGATATGTATACTTATGTGTTTTAGTGGCTCAGACACTTATTTTCAAAATGATGGCCGTGTAAATATTTCAGGTTAGTGAAACCTATCATTCAAACCATTAGACTGATTACATCAGAAGTTGATGCTCCGAATCCTACCTCCGTGATGCAGTTGATTGCAAGCTTATTTTACGAGTTTTCTTGAATTCGAATCCCGGGCAAGTCACTCGTGTATTTTAATTGTCTTGGTACTGTTTGACATGTTTCTGGTTTCATCTCTCATGATAGTCTGTCACTGAGACTTAAACGCCTACCTACCTTCTAAGCTTTTGAGAACTTCACTAAAATGTATTTGCACTCATGTAGAGGAAAGTTGGATCATTAGTTATCAGTAACTTCTTGTTTTAACTTAAATATTTGCGGAAAATGTCGAAGTTGCAACTTTAATATTTATTGAATTAAGTTACATGTGTGAAAAGCCTTTCAAAACTTTGGATAAATATTTCAATTTCTACTGAATTCAATTCATTGAAAGGCATGTGAACAAATTCCGTTTTCAAGTATTTCAGTTCATTTGGTCGAATTCAGTAATATGTTTGATCATGTGAAATTGTTTTAAGACAATGGTTGACATTGACATTCTTTGTGAATTACATACACTCTTAATTATATTTCTTTGGTACGGAAGGTAAATTTATGAAAAAAGTAATGTCCAAGCCATGCCTCATCTTTTTACGAACATCGACGCTTATAATTATGTCCACCTAATTTGGCCAAATCACATACTGTGCGGCGCCCTTCAACTGCTTACCACCTTACCTAACCACATAACCTAACATCACCCAGCCTAACCACATAACATAAACTTCTTTGTTCTCGTGCTTATTTGAGGAGTTACTCGATAATGAAGAATCTGGTGAAATTTAGGCGAGGGTGATCCTAGCACACAACAAGAAGTGGGTCGGCAAACTCATCTGTCACAAACCACCATTCCTTTATGCCAAACCTCCTAAACGAATCGAGGGGAGATAAGATGACCACAATACAATATTTCTCTCAGAAACCCTTTTCAGTCATTTAACATGCTGCTGACAGGTCAAATGCCCCCACCCCCCTCTGAAAGCTAAGATAAGGGTTTTGTAAGCGACATAGTATCCAAAATGAACAGTTATTCCCCAAAAACTAGGATAGAGGTAGGGCATGCCATTTTTGACATTTTGGCCAAGACAGAAACTGTATTCTACGAGCGGCCATTACATTCATGCCTTCCATAATATAAGTGCTCTGCCACACAGATGCATTAAAGGCCATTGCAGTATAGCAGTCAGTCTTATCCGTCGCCTTCTTCGTCTACAGCACCAGACAGCCCACTAGTACAGTCATACCCATGCCATCAGCACAGCAACTAACAGAAGACCACCGATATTCTCTACGACCATCTGTTCCTGCATCACTACATCTCTCACCATGTGCTCCTCCCCCTGGGGCCTCCACCCCACCACTTTCTGATGGCATTAGTGATTACATAACGACTTTCTATATCAGTATTCCAAGCGACATTCAAAGTGAAAATTGCCACATATTTTGTACTGGCGCTACCTTCTTTATCATTTCTATCTACTTTGCTGTAATGAGATATTAGGTGGTGATCTAGCAGTTATACTGTTTTATTTTAAATATTAGAGGTGCACATTGATTTGTCTCGCCTAATATTTACTTTTAATTCTTCGACAAGTGCTGCACAAACTTCTGGTGACATTTGTCCAGAATATTATTTCGATATTATACTGCAAGGTCGTGTAAAATATCCAGTGGCAAGGAACAGTCAAGTTTTCAGCAAACTTGTAATATCGAAAACGTATATATACTTAAAATATAAGTATTAATCTATTATACCAGTTTAATACAAACTTGTCTTGAGACGACTTTTTTTTCATTCTGCAAATTCTTGATATCTATACGAGTCATCCTGGTAAAGTTTTTAATGGCCACTTACGTGCCGGAACATTAGGTATCGCATTAGTTCCGACCCGGCCCGCTTTTCATGCAATTCAGTGCGCCACCATCGCCGAGGCCTTCGTTGTTTTCTAAGTACCTCGCATTGATGTGCACGTGGTAGCGTAATTTCACTGCACCGAATTAAAGCTAATAATGCTTTATTATCAGCATAGCCACCCAATTTTCGCGAGAAAAATTCCACGGAAGCTACATTTTAATATCCTACTTGCACGCCTGAAGTTTTCCTTCAGTAATTTGTACAGACCTGAAGAATTCGCGGATTCATTTTGGGACAAGCTAGAATTCAAAACACGTGCCTTTATCTAATTTTAGTCATTGGCCCAAGCGGTGTTTGACACCTCCTGGAGAACGGTGTCCAATCGTCGCCTTCCACTGTGACAGTAGACAACCAATGTGCAGTTGATATCGGAATAATTGTACATAAAACTGTAAAGTAGAGCATGCAGGTCATTGAACTCGCGAATTTTCCAGGTCTCTAGTAATTGACCACGTGCCTTTGTCGAAGACAGCGCGGTGTTTGACTGGCCCAGTTATAATTACTTTACTCTGGTGCCGAACGCATGAGATGCATGGGCAGACACCCAAGACGCGCTTCAGTTGAAACCATTCATTCAGAAAGTGGATCTGAGTTAAATTGTTTTGAAATACAACTTGACAGGAATTCTCTTCACAAAAATCGGGTCACCCTAGTCATCGGAAGCTCTGTGAAGCCTGGAGATGAGAAGTGAGGACATTACTTGCTCGTGACGTGCTGAACAATACAACTGGCGGATAGGAACATGCTCACAGCACAGAGTACGCATCTACACAGAAACGAAACAGTATGTCGGCCTCTTTATGTGAACGTACCGATTTTCTGATTGGTTGTGTGAGGCTGTGGAAACGGGCATTCTGTCTCATTGGCCATTGCGTGCTCCGAAAGGTTTCCTATTGGCTGGGCTACTGGCCGGCGAGTGGGTTACCAGGCGCTGATTGGAGAACAGCGTTGCAATGTTCTGCTGGTTAACGACGCCATTTTGCTGGCATGTGCATCTGGAATTGGCCGAACAAGCGGCTGGTTCACCTCACGTGCGCGTGGTGTACTCGACGCATGCAGTGAGCAGCGATCATATCATTGCACGTCACACGACATGCTCAGCTCCTGCAGTGTGTTGGCACCACATACATGCTGAGGCATCAGCTGTACAACTACGTCACACTGGTGCCGCGGTGATGTAGTGGGCACACTACTCGCATCCCACCTAGGCGAACCGGGATCGATTCCCTGCAGGGTTGGTCGCTAGTGGGAATCATGCAGGGCAATGCCGCTGGTCGGCGGGTTTTCTCGGGGATCTCCTATTTCCCACACACATAGGGTCTCAAGACCTCGATGTTAAAAGCCAACCAAATCATTTCACTCACGAACTACTGTCCATGTGTATACTGAGAAACAACCAGGTACAGCACATAGTATACAGTACAGTACAGAGTATACAGTATATATTACCAAGCGAGGTAGCGCACTGGTAATTTTTGTGCTCTCATTAGAGAGTACCTAGAGTGGAGTGGATATATTTGGGCTGCTCTTAAAATTGAGGTCTTGATAGCCGATGTGACGTGAGTATGGAGCAGCACCGGAACACAAGGGCAGGGAAATGGAAGATCCCAGAGAAAACCCAACCAACCAGCGGAATCGCCCGGCACGTTCCCACATGCGAAAATCCGGGAGCAACCCCGCTGAGAATCGATCTAGGTTCGCCTACGTGGGAGGCGAGTAATGTGGCCTCCACATCACCGCGGCCCCCGAGAGGACCTGGGTTCGATTCCTAAGTCTGGGCATCCTGATTTGGTTTCCATAGATTGCCGAGATCACTCAAGGTGAATGCTGGGATGGTTCCCTATTACAGGCCATGGCCGATTCATTCCCTGTTCCTGCTTCTCTTAGCAGCTCGCTCCGAACTTGATGACCTTGTTGTCGACGAGACATTAAGGTGGTCGTTTGACTGGAAGTATTTTGCACAGCGAGAACTATAGTCCATTCATGCTTACTCCCAACTTTTCTGAAGTCCTGCTAAAGTTCTAAGTCCACGATACTCCTCTGCCTCACGCTTACATAACTTAACTAAGTCTATAAAATTACCCCAAAGCTTAATAATATTTTGCATGAGAACTGTTTCTTACTAAACTTTACCAACACACCTATTTTTGCCCTCCTTTTACTCGTAATAGTTACTATCAATGCAATAACTTTATTTACACACAAAATATAAGAATAAGATCAATTGAACAAAAAAATAAGATATATTTATGTTAACAGAAGTAGGAAACGGTTGTGAAACATGACATTTTAAGGTAACAACCAAACATGCCATACACGGGGTAATTTTTAAAAGGTTGGAAATAAATGGAGAAGCTGACATTTATTTCACAGATACATACGTGAGATATTTATTGCGTGCTGTTCCTAAATAAACACAATTCATTCAAGCACATTGAGTTGTTTTGTATTACGATGTTTCCTGCCGCAGTTCTTCATACCGTGTGGTGGCGTGGGCAGCCGGTCTTAAGACCTCCACACAGCATGTCTTGCAATCGTTCACCATCCGACAACACAGTAGGTGAGTAAGGAGCCTATACTGACTGCTTGATCATCAGTTCTGTTGGTCTCTGTAATTACGACCTTCATATTGGTTCACTCAACACCGGACATGCTTAGTATAATGTACACCGGACATGCTTAGTATACTGTACACAGGTCATGCTTAGTAAACCATACACTGGGCATGCTTAGTATACTGTACACCGGGCATGCTTAGTATACTGTGCACTGGACATGCTTAGTATACTGTACATCGGGCGTGCTTAGTATAATGTACATCGGACATGCTTAGTATTTTGTACACCAGGCATGATTAGTATACTGTACACCGGACATACTTAGTATACTGTACACGGGACATGCTTAGTATACTGCACATCGGGCATGCTTAGTTTAGTGTACACCGGGCATGCTTAGTATACTGTACACTGGACATGCTAAGTATACTGTACATCAGACATGCTTAGTATACTGTACACCGAACATGCTTAGCATATTTTACACTGGTCATGTTTAGTAAACCATACACTGGACATGCTTAGTATACCGTACACTTGGCATGCTTAGTATATTGTACACCGGACATGTTTAGTATACTGTACACGGGACATGCTTAGTATACCGTACACCAGGCATGCTTAGCATACTGTACATCGGGCGTGTTTAGTATAATGCACATCGGACATGCTTAGTATTTTGTACACCAGACATGATTAGTATACTGTACACCGGACATGCTTAATGTACTGTACACCGGACATTACTGACTCCCAATATGCCAATATGGTGCCGAGTTGAAAGTATCCCAATCAAATGTCCTTTTCTGCGTAGAGTTACATATAATCCATCCTGTTCATTAAGTAATTTACACGTTGAGTGTCGCTTATGTGATATTACGTAGCAGAGAACTTAATGAATACTGTTGACGAAGTAATAATTGTTTCTCTCGTGTGTTCATGGAATGTGGATGTGGTGATGTGACGGCAAACAAGTGACTGCGAAGTAATACTACGTCCGGGGAAGATGAGAGGCCTGTGCTCGGCAACTGCGAGCCGCAGCCTTCACATCTCTCTACTCTGGAGGCGGGCTCCACGCATGCCATTCAATGTCGCCGCCCGCCGTCTACTTTAGACAGCCCGCGACCTTGGAGCCGCCCGCCCAAGGCCACTTGCAAGTATTGTTGCAGAAAACCGGTCCCCCGCTAGCATATTGCCGAACCTCGCTGTAGATGTGCGGTAGTGAGGCTGGCAACGTTCCCCGCCTGTACAACTAAGTAATAGCAAACTGAGCAGTGTTCCCGGGATCGATCAAGTTTCACGTCATAAGGCCGTTGGCCGCGGAAACCTTTATATTTGTACCACACACTGTTTAACGTTTACACATTATCCGTACTTTTACTCTTTCCGAGCAAAAAAAAATGGAGCACTTAGTTTTTTTGCATAGATGTATGTCAAAATCAAAATTTCCCTGTTTCAAAATGTTTAAATAATGAAACCCACACTGGAAAAAGATACCACGAGCTACTTCAAGGCGTCTCAAAAAATTGCTGAAAATAAATAAATTCTCTGATTTACAGCTTTCTCTGATATATTGTAAAGTAATGTTTCTAAGCATGCCTTAATATGAATTGCAACAAGAATGCTGACTTGCCCTTGTTAAATTTACCGCAAAGAGTTTGGATTATTTTATTTTTACATTACAAAAACAGTACAATTTTGACTTTGACATTTTATTTTGCAAAAAAACACGGGAATGAAAAATTTGTTATCTGAGTGAAAAGTAGTCACACATAATGTCTACAAGTTAAACAGCACGTGGTTGAATTATAAAATAGCAAATTTTTTTGTTACCAACTCCCTTCAACTACGGAAAGAAAACGTGTTGGAATGTATTACTGCATAACTATTCACTCTCAGGATGTAAGACATATTAAAAATGTATAAAAGATGTGCATTTTTTGTAAATAAATACTGAAATTAATACCTTGTCTGATTATTTAAATGATAATACCAGTGATTATTCAACAAGTACTCTACAGAGAAAATTTAAAACAGCGGGTTATCGATTATATACGTTACTACGCCTTTGGAATCGATACGTGTCGTTTTCAACTTAAATGGATGCAGTCGATACCTCCTTCAACTTGTAGTTCAGTCCCAATAAGGTAGGTAGAACTAGTGAAATAGTTCGAGTTGAATGCATGGCACTTCCCGCTCTATAAACCTTCCTACTCTATAGTCACAGAGTGGTAGCTGCGAGCAGGAAGTGGATAATCTATACGTCCTTTCGAGCCACTAATTTCTATGGCGACAGTCGCATCGCCAACGCCAAAAATACAATGGAGATTTATTAATTTTTAAAATTATATACTTGGGAACAAGAAAATCTATGCTCAGTTCCTTACTGCACGGCGGTAAGAAAAATAATTTCAATTAATGTACACAGGAAAATGTAACTTCATACGATCGTGCAGAGTTACTGCCCTGCTCCACTTAATGCTTTGTGCCTTTTCTGATGTTATGTTTACCGAAATCTTTGATTTAATAATCGGTTTGTTAGGAGGACGTTTAAAATAAAAAGGAGTATGAGATAATGAGGAGCCGCTAATCTTAATTGCCTAATTGTAGACAATATTGGAAGTGAACGCCTAAAATAACGTACACAAGTTAAACAGTACGAAAATTACTTAAAAGCAAACTCACCTAGACAACGCTTACGTTGGCGAAGATGGCGAAGATGGATGCCCTAAATGTGTTAAATTTGTCTCATCAGTGTAGGCAATACCTGATTGCACATATTTTCGTCGTACTGATGTGCTTCGACGTATGCTGTTATGATGGCAATGAAAGTATGACGTGTTTACAATACAAACAAGAGCTATACGGAGTAGACGGCTCTCTGCCTCTCTGTCTGCTTAGTTGCTCTACGATTGTGTCACCTCTCTTCTTAGTTGCTCTACGGCTGTGTTGCACCTCTTCTTAGTTGCTCTACGGCTGTGTTGCCTCTCTTCTTAGTTGCTCTACGATTGTGTAGCATCTCTTCTAAGTTGCTCTACGACTGTGTTGCCTCTCTTCTTAGTTGCTCTACGGCTATTTTGCATCTCTTCTTAGTTGCTCTACGATTGTGTAGCATCTCTTCTTAGTTGCTCTACGGCTGTGTTGCACCTCTTCTTAGTTGCTCTACGGCTGTGTTGCACCTCTTCTTAGTTGCCCTACGGTTGTGTTGCCTCTCTTCTTAATTGCTCTACGGCTGTGTTGCACCTCTTCTTAGTTGCCCTACGGTTGTGTTGCCTCTCTTCTTAGTTGCTCTACGACTGTGTTGCCTCTCTTCTAAGTTGCTCTACGACTGTGTTACCTCTCTTCTTAGTTGCTCTACGGCTGTGTTGCTTCTCTTATTTGTGTCTCTACGGCTATGTCACCCCTCTTCTTAGTGGTTGCTCTACGGCTGTGTTACCTCTCTTCTTAGTGGCTCTACGGCTGTGTTGCCTCTCTTCTTTGTGGCTCTTCAGCTGTGTTGCCTCTCAGCTTGTTTGCAAGGAATTTGTAAAATTTATGCTTTACAAAAAAGTACATAGTGCCTATCTATATTGAAAATATACGCTCGTAGGGATCTTCTCCTAAACAAATTGTGAAGAATACATTTTGTTTAAAAAGCCTAATTTTATAAATAAACGCACTCGGGCGAGTTTTCCTTGACATGGATTTCCCATTTAAATTTCGCAGCAGCCTGACAGTAGGCAGTGCTCTTAACAAAAACAATTCAACAATTCTCAGCGAAATCTTCTTTTCAATAGCACTGAAAAAAATACCCATGTGTGGGAACTAATTTATAGATTAAAATTGTATTATAATTCTATGTTTTAACTCAAATAAAATTGTGCATGCGTATGCATATATAAACACAATTATTGAATTAGTTTTTAATTATCATAATATAATAATTAACGCATTAGGCATCAAGTGCAGTAATACCAAAAAAAGCAGTTCACTTCGTAGATAACAATTGAAAGCACAATTAATAAGCCTGATAAGTGTTAGTGTGAATGGGTTATCAAACCCAGGGCGTGAATATCAAGTGGAGAGGGAGTTGCGGTGTTACGCGATGTCTTTGTACACCCCTGTGCGCGGATCGCTTGCAGACCAGTCGACGAGGAGCCGTACAGTAATTTGCTATTTTGATCCAGTTCCAAGTGGCCCATGCATTTCGGGCGTGTCTTCCCCCGCCTGCCCCCCCACTCCTAGACAAACAACACGACGAGCAGTCCCCTGGCTACCTCTGTCCTCTCTTCTTAGAGGCTGTTGTCTGCTTCCCCCCACGCATTGCAAGCACGCCTCACTACAGTATTTATTGCGACTGCCGACTTCCACGACGAGAAGCAGGATGGCCCTGCAATTGTGGCTGCTGTTAATATTACTGTGCAGACATATGCGCAGTCATATTGACAGCAGTTATACCCCAAGGGTGCTTGCACCCACAGCCATTTTCTCTTCTAGAGCCAAAATTCCCATTTTTAAGCATGTTACCAAACCTGCTGTCTCCTTATGCATTTTTTAATGCATGATAAGTTTGAAACTTCTTTTCTGTCGAGAGGGTTTTTACCGTGTCTATGCGGGTTTTTTCCCCTCTCCCTTCTTTAACTATAGCTTGCTATACGCCCCCTTAGGGATGTAGTCCATGGCCTAAACTCGGCCATGGCTGCCAAATATCCCTCTTAGCCGAGATGCACGCCTCCTTTGCATGAAATTCCCTATCCTTTAAGCGTATGAGGTTCTACCTTGAGACGCATTAATCCCTCGTACCTACCGCGGGCCCCAATAACACATAGTTTTAAAGTAGGTTAGAAATAAAAAAAAAAAAAAAACATCCGTCCCACACACACTCATTGTTACCCCAACACGCAATCAACCTCACACCAGCGACTAGGCACGCTGATACTTCGGAGGCATATTTCTAAACATCCTGCATTTCACAACACTCTCTAAGGTAGGGTTACCAACTGCCCCATATTGTAAGGGATTTCCCGTATCCTGGATTGAAATAACTATCCCGTATAGACATAGGACGGACGTAAAATATCCCGCATATCAGAATTCCTAAACAAATAAACTGCACGTTTATAAATACAATATCAGTAATTTACCATTTCCACGTTTACAGGTAAGTTTACTCTGCTGCTGTAACCCAGTGACCACATATATTTACAACAAACGTCGACAGGTGGCATCGTCAGCACGTTCGTTCGTGTAAGTAGAGCTTCCCGAAATGTGTACAGTATACCGGATGTTAACGAACAAATGATAATAAACACCAGAGTTGGGTAAATAAGTACAAAAGGAACATATTTCATTAAGGAACCAATAGTATAACGTTCATAGTTAACTTGCTAATGGCAGCGGCAATGTGCAAGGGTGGGTAGGCAATCACAATAAATATGCTACAGTCAGTGTAATAAAATGACATCTTATTTACACATTTGGGCTGAAGCCATGGAATCAGAGAGTGTTCGATGTCTCTGTAAAACGTGCCGTTTCAAACTGTCCGCCACCGTCGGCCACACAGGCGGTGCAGCGCTGAAGCATGTTGCGACGCACATGTGCAAAGGTTTCCGGCGTAATGAACTCATCACTCGTGTCAAGTGGCGTGGCATACACAGTCGATTTGATGTGGCCCCACAGTCAGAAGTCAGGTGGTGTGATGTCAGGTGAGCGTGGTGGCCATGCTATGGGGCCTCCCCTAACTATCCACCGGTTCGGGAAGTGCATGTCGAGGTGCCGGCGAATCAGAATGGCGAAATGAGGTGAGGTCCTGTCCTCCTGAAACCACATCGCCTCATAAGCATCTAGTCGAACTTTCTCGAAGTATTCCAGTAACACGTCCTGCAGGAACTGTAAATACGTAGCACCTCCGAGACTGCGACCGTGCGGAACTGAGCGATGTTATCAGGCACGCAGACCTGCACACAGGCTGGTTACAATGCCACATACACAGGGTTGCATTCCTGCCCCTGCACATTGCCACTGCCTTTAGCAAGTTAACTATGGATGTTAGACTATTGGTTCCTGGATAAAATATGCTACATTTGTACTTATCTACCTACTCTGGTGTTTGTTAACATTTGTTCGTGAACATCCGGTATTTCCTACCGGTGTGTGTTAGTGTCGTCTGGTTTAAACTCGATCAAATCAGAGATTAAATTACACTGAATTATAATTATAGTTACAACTTATATTTTATTGTTGCTCATTTTAGACATAATATTAGTTGATGTATATTTCTAAATTTTACACACTACAGTTGCTTAGTGTTCTTTCTCATAACAATTTTCCGTGATCAATAATTTCTCGGGGCAGATATCGTGTGTCCAGTTATCGGGGCAGATGTCGTGTGTCGTGTGTTTTTAAAAATTTTATATTTCATTTATAACTAATACGAATAGAAACCGGGAGGAAATAAGTGTGTTGGTAACGCTAGAAAGAAATTGTTCTTATGGAAAGTATTACCCTGGTGGGAAATGAAGAATGAACACCGCTAAAACAGTGACGTAGAAACACCATATGCTCATGGGGCACTGACAGAGAGCAGTGCATGCAATGACTAACAGCGCTTTGCTGTAGACAGAGTAGGAATCGCGTACACTGCTAAGCACAATACACCTCTAGTTGACTCGGTGAAAGAGAAGTCTGTTGTTTCAAGCTTTGGCCTGTGCTCAGTAAGAATTGTAGACATGCCACGAGGGCATAGACGATCACATTTCGTATAATTGACGGACATTGAACGAGTTCGTATTGTGGGCTTGAGGGAGGCTGGATGGTCCTTCCGAAGAACTGCCCAACGCGTAGGACGCGAAGTGTCTGCTGAATCATTGGTGGTGCAGGTGGTGCAACGTTGGTGCACATGCTTGTCAACCTGGTTCCGGACGGCAGCAGCATGCGATTCCCGCTTCTGTCTTGGCGCCAGTGACGGTTGTTTGCAAGTGCGGCGTCGACCAGGAGAGCGGCAACAATCAGAGTACATACGTCAGCGACATATAGGACCAACTCCTGGCATCATGGTATAGGGAGCAAGTAGTTATATAATGTACCTTCGAACGCAGGTTCATGACAGGGACACAGGGACACAGGAACACCGGAATGCAAGAGCAGGAGGAATGCATTTGCAGGAGAAGGAATGCATCCGCAGGAGGTCGGCCATGTTGGCGGCCATTTTGGCAGTCAGTTGGCGGCCACGTTGCCAGCTAGTACATTCTAGAACATTCGATCCCATGGCGGCCATTTTGCCAGCCAGTAAATTAAAACTTATGTAAAAACTTATGTAAAAATTTATTAAATTTAAAAAAAATAATGTATTGTATGAGGCATGCATGGCGGCCATTTTGCCAGCTAGTACATTCTAGAACATTCGATCCCATGTCGGCCATTTTGCCAGCCAGTAAATTAAAAACTTATGTAAATTTAAAAAAAATAATGTATTGTATAAGGCATGCATGTCGGCCGCCAGTGTCCGCCATTTTGCCAGCCAGTAAAAAAGTTATGTAAAAACTTATGTAAAAATTTATTAAATTCTTTTAAAATAATGTATTGTATGAGGCATGCGTGTCGGCCATGTTGCCAGCTAGTACAAGTTGGCGGCCATGTTGCCAGCTAGTACAAGTTGGCCGCCATTTTGCCAGCCAGTAAAAAAGTTATGTAAAAGTTATGTAAAGCCATTTTTTCATACAGTAAAAAAGTTATGTAAAAAGTTACGTAATTTTTTTTCGTACGTCGCAGCGTCTCGTGCGCGAGGGCGCGCCCAGCCTCACCCCTCGTGCAGCGATGCGAAACTCCCCTCGTGCAGCGATGCGAAACTCCCCTCGTGCAGCGAGGCGGAACTCCCCTACCGAGGAGGAGGGGTGAACGCTCGCCACCCCAGTCTTCTCACACACACTTGTCAGTTTTTTTTTTTAATCAGATGTAATAACAATAAAGTATTAAGAAGTAAGTTTCCCCCACCATAAGATCTATATTTTCTTAGGCGGTAAAAACACTTTGTTTTTAATCAGGTGTAATAAGAAGTGTTCATATAGTGTATTCAGGAGGAGGCAGTGTTTAACTTGTAACATCCGTCGATTGTTCTTAGAAGGTTAAAAACACTTGTTTTTTTAAAACATACTTTGATTGGGCATATAAATGCAAAGAATCATTTCGTTTGTAAGTGCATCTCACACACCCATCGATTTTTCTTCTTAGAAGGTTAAAAAAAACACTTTTTTTGTTTAAAAACTCACTTTGATTAGTTATATAAAATTGAAAGTATCATGTATTAACAGTATTCAAAAGTGGAAGCCGCTATTCTCTCTCAGGCAGCAAAAAAAACACGTGGCAACGCACAGAAAAAAACATTACATAGGTTTATTGGCACCTTTTTTATTAAAATCCAAATACGTACATATATGTTTGTAGCATACATTTAAAAAAAACACACACAGCCAGTAAGAAACGCAATATATATATACATTTTAAAGAAAGCAGACAGTCATATATTTAAAAACACGCCGTATTTAACAGGCAAACCTTCGCAATACGTACATTTTGTAGTAAGCGGTTGCCGAATATTTAAAAACACAGTATTTAAAGAAAATACGTACATTTTTGTAGTAAGCGGTTGGTGAATATTTAAAAACACCCACACCCAACAAGAAAAAAACAATACGTACATTTTGTAGTCAGCAGGCCGCCATACATTTAAGAATATTTAAAAACACACACGCAAATACTGAATATTTTTTTTAAAAAGCTTGACGTAATTACAAACCACGATGCAGTTCAAAATTACCACACATCGTCGCGTGTCACTCCATCCTCCCGCTTCAAGTTGACATGTTCTACTATTTCATGCAGAAGTCTGGTCAGGTGATGGTCAATAGCAGTCTTCGGACGCGCAGTGTCGACGAATATTTGGACCCCTTGCTGTTGACATTTCCAAATATCCTTAATACCCATCGAAAGAATCTTATTTGTGGGGAATAATTTTAGCTGCATCATCATTGGTTGTGTAATGTCGCCAGGATAAGTGCACTTGTAGAATCGCCTACCGCTTCGTAACGAGATGTAGGATGCATAGCCGTTAACGTTGCCCGCCGAGCTGCCACTTTCTTCAATGAGGGCGGCGGAGGGAAACGCCTGTTTAAAATCACCCGGCGGATAACACACACGATCTGCGGAGGCCCCAGCCGAGTTCTTTGTAGGAGAAGACGTCATCGTAGGAGAAGACGAACGCATCCTCTTAGAAGTCGAAGGCGCTGGAGTATCGTCAATCTCCACAATGCCGGAGAGAGTCTCGCAGGAAGACATGGTGTAAGAACTCTAGCGAACCGAATGACGACTTCCCGAGAATGCAAACTGAATACTTTGCAATGAGAGTAGCTCATATATATACGTCCTACATGACGCCGACATCCCACCCCGAGAACAGGAAGGAGAAGGTTATTAGGAACGTTCTCACGATATGAGAGCGTCAGCCAGACGGTTCCGATGGTAATAAATTTCACTCGCAGCCGCCGCGTGTTACCCCGATTGAAATAAATTACACTCGGCGACATGTGCGGGCACTAGAGTTAAAACCTTTCCCAATCAGCCGTCATATCTCGCCAAATAAGAATTGTGTGCGGGTCATTTAAGAAAAATATTGTATGGAGGAGTAGTGAGTCACGCCCCTGCCTCTCTCCCCACACATCGTTAAATAGAGGGGCGGATATAGGGGTGCATTTGCAACACAGCGTATCGCCCCTCAGCCAGCAGATTGAAATAAATTAGGTCACGCGCTGTTAAACAACAGAGTAGCGGTGAGAAATCTTTCACACCCTCACTGTGCTCTACTGCAACCCTGCCCTCAGCCCGACAGATTGAAATAAATTATCCGCCGTCACGCGATGTTAATTACAGTGGGTAGGGGTGATAAGACGTACAATTGGTGACACAAGGCACCTCGGGGCCATAGTCAAGCAACAATTGATTTAAATAATGGGCGCCTTCAAAACCAACAGCTGCTGCGCTAGTCCCCGAGGGTGCAGGGAAACGCCATATTGAAATAAATTCTCCCATCATTTCTAACTTGCACGTCCGGACAAAGTCAGACGTGAGTAAAACAAGCAATCCCCTGTACGTCCCAAAGAAAAAGCCACAGGTCTATCGTACTTTCGCCAAAAAAAAAAAAAACATATAAATAATTTAGATTTACAGATTTGTGTAGCAGTATAATGGAAGTTGTCACACAGGAAACTAGGCTGCCAGTACGTATTAGTAACATTGACAAGGCGGTGGAAACCGGGCCATTTAAATCGAGACACGGAAAATTATTGCCGGGAACAGTTCGCGCAATTATATGCGGTCCTTCAAATTCTGGGAAGACTTGCGCCCTCCTGAGTTTGTTGGAAGAACAAAACGGTCTCTGTTTTGAAAATGTATACCTTTATTCTAAATCACTCCACCAGCCGAAGTATTTGCGTCTAGCAAAAATTCTGCAAGGAGTTGCAGGACTACAATATTTCCCCTTTAGTGAAAATGAATCGGTTATAAAGCCAGAAGAAGCGCTACCAAACTCAGTGTTTATATTTGACGATGTAGCGTGCGAAAAACAAACAAATATCCAGCGATATTTCAGTATGGGACGACATATGGCTGTAGACGTCTTATATCTGTGTCAAACATACTCGCGCATGCCGAAGCAGCTTTTACGCGACAATGCCAATTTCCTGGCCATATTTCGTATGGACGACATGAATTTACGCCACATATATTCAGATCATGTAAATAGTGATATGCTTTTTGACAGCTTTAAAGAAATGTGTGCGCATTGCTGGAACGAGACGTACGGTTTCCTCGTAATTGCAAAAGAGTTTCCAATTGATAAAGGGCGGTATCGCAAAACATTTGATCATTTCATTATTGGACATCAGTGAAGTATGAGTTACTCCGTATCCAAATTTGGCCATAGCGGCCTGAAACGCGCACCGGAAAGCTGCATAATGGCCACCTACGATGGGAATTGTAGTTTTGAGGGTAAGCGGGCCAAGAACCTAGGCATCCCCAGGCATGACGGGGATGCTGTTAACGTATCGTTTGTGCGAAGTGTTACATCCGATGCGCTGCGACCGCTGCTAGCACTGCAAACAACTATTGAGGCGCATTTACGCACATTAGTGCCAAGTATGACTCGAATTAATGCCGTAGAAACAACGCTGGGCGGTATGGGAGAGCAAATAGCTATCAGAGTACACGCAGGTATGACGCGCGAATTAGGTACATTGTCCGGTGACGTTAAGAAATTGGCTGTGTTGGGCGGGAAACTCACTACGGTGGAAAATAGACTTTACGATACTAATATATTGATCGCGAACATGGATGTCCGCCTCGGATCATTAATTGAAAATGTATCACACATCACGGCCGTTACTAGCGGAGACGTACTCGAAGCAGTGGAAGGCAGGCTGCCTGGTAACACGAACGTACTGTCTACCAAAATCGAGGCCCAGCTACACAAAATATCTGAAGACTTGTTGAAACTAAACGCATTAGGAGGTAGAATATCTGCCGTGGAGACTAAAATCGCTAGTATGGGGGAGCAGATCAGTGCTGGAGTGCTAGCGGGCCTCACAGCGGTGCTAGACACATACATCAAGTCGGAGAGCACCCCAAAAAAAATTGATTCGAATTTAGTAGCCATGGAGGGTCGCATATTCGCCAACACAAATACACTCTTTACCAAACTGGACGTCCAGCTTGGCAAAGTAACCGATAAAGTGCAGAAAATCGATACGGTTGACAGCACAGTGTCAGTCATGGAGAAACAAATTAGAGATGTGAGAGCTCAAGTGGAAGGCCTCGACACTAAACTCGTCAGTTACATTACTGACAAAACTGCACTGGACACATTAACCGCTAAGGTAGAATCGAATCTCAATGCAGTTAGTACGTTGGCTGTTACTGTGACGAAACATTTCCAGACGTTATCAAATAACGTGCGAAGCGTAGTATCAAGCAAACTTCCCGCAGTAGAGGCACAACTTACCGATCTAGGCGACCGTGTTGATTACAGGTCACTTACAACACTCGCGTCAACATTAAATGATAATTTACACATAGCTACCGAGAGCGCTGCCAAGCTGGCTGCTATTAATGACAAGCTCACTTCAGTTCAAACAGCGCTGGAACAAACTTTAGGTAAGGGTTTTGCAAATATCTCCACGAAACTTACCGAACAAGAAAATACTCTAGGCAAAAGTGTTGCTGTGCTACATACACGAAGCGTGGCTGGCTTGGAGAATAAACTTAGCGCTATATTTGAGGGAATGACCAATAAACAAGTTACAAGTATTCTAGAAGAACTAGACACTCGTAACCACAGTTTGATTAGTGGCATGTCAGATATTGAGGAACTAATACGGCACAGAATTATCCGTCATTTAAATGATATTCGTACAGACGATGAGAAATGGTCGCATTGCGGACACATACGTAGTGCAATTCTAAAACAACTCAATAGTTTCGAAGATAAAATTGTCAACGCAATTGCACGCAGGCCAATTATTTAATATAAAGTACACACAGTACGCTAATAATGTCAGTATTATGTCTGCGGCAGCCGAGGACTTGACTCGCGTCATCGCAAGGGTGCAGGGTAAATATTTGAAAGCTAAGCGTGCACGTATCGAAAGGGACGCAGTGTTGGAACATGCGTTTCAGCCAATCACATCCCGACTGGATACGTTAAATAATAAAACAGATATTCTCCCTGCCGTGAAGACCGAACCTGAATTAAAGCCAATAGCAGCCAAAGTTTCGCCGGATGAATCAAAACCTAAAAAAAGGGATACTGTTCGTAATTACCTTATGGCATACACTAAGCGTTTTAATGATGGCGTTTATGGTGTTTACAGAAGGAATAAAAAATGGTTTCTGGGAAATAAAGAGATATTTTTCCTACCCGAGGATTATGTACAGATCGATAACGAAGTTATTCACGCTTCTCCTGGCTTGTACGAACTACTATTTAAGCGAAGACCAGGGGAATTCTCGCGTGAGGCTCTGAATCAATATAAAAAACTGTTGCATATTACAAGCGCGCACTTAACCGATAATAATATAAATGCTACCACATATAAAGATGAAACGCATCCTAAATTCGACATTGTATCAGAACTGTTTCCGGACGTAGGCTTAGCTAGCGGTTCGGGGCTGAAAGTTGATAACACCAGGCAGTCCGAGTTTGTTTACTGGAATGATATAAACGAATTAGTCGATCGTCTACGACTGCTGTTCGCATCCCAGCAGGCGGGAAATAATTCACACACCAATGAGATCCTTAATATCGTAGAAGAACTGCGTGAGGAGGGTTACATATACTAAAAGAATAATGTCCCGTCAAGCAATTGCTACTGAAATTCACAAACCATCGAGGAAAACGTTTAGCAGAAGACAAGTACATCTGTTTGTAATTCGTGACCTGTACCAGGCAGATTTGGTTGAAATGATACCTTATGCTTCTGTAAATAAAGGTTTCCGGTACATGTTAACNTGCTTCTGTAAATAAAGGTTTCCGGTACATGTTAACAGTTATCGACTGTTACAGTAAATTCGCGTGGGCCGTGCCTGTCAGACGGAAAACGGGTGGAGATGTCTCCAAAGCCATGACTATAGTGTTATCCGAAAAGGGCTCACAGAAAAATTTACAAACGGACTAAGGTAAGGAATTCTATAATAAACCATTCCAAGCACTAATGCAACAGAAAAATATTAATCATTATAGTACATTTAGCGAAAAAAAAGCTTCGATAAACGAACGTTTCAATAGAACTTAGAAAAATCATATGTGGCGAGAATTTTCAGCACGTGGGAGTTATACCTGGCAGGATATTCTGCCTCGATTAATTAATACTTACAATACTACGAAACATAGAACAATTCGTATGCGTCCTGTAGATGTAAAAGACAATTCGCTGTTATCAACAGTGTTTAGGAATAAAAAAAATATAGATTCAAGTACGCAGAAAGCTAGAGTAGGAGATTATGTGCGTATCTCATGTCTTAAAAATGTTTTCTCTAAAAGTTACTATCCGAATTGGACTCTGGAAATATTCCGTGTTGCAAAGATCCGGCATTATAAGCCTCGAACATATGTACTCGAAGATTTAAATGGTGAGCGGATAAAGGGTTCGTTTTACGAACAGGAAATCATGCCTACTAAATATCCACACACGTATTTAGTCGAAAAAATTGTGCGTAGGGCTGATAATAATATGCTGCGAGTAAAATGGCTTGGTTTCGATAAGAAATACAACTCATGGATATCTGCAGAAGATCTCCGTTAAAAAAAGCCTTCA
>NQII01004651.1:4567-38046 GCA_002778355.1 Clitarchus hookeri
TTTCTCGCTTGAAGAGGTGCTGAATGCTGCACGAAGAATATATACATCTAGTGCCAGGGTGCTTTAACCACAGCAGTTATTTTTTTGATCGCGGAGTTCGATATTGCTTTCGTTCCTCCTTGCGCTTGTAGGTTATTCCAGTAGAAGAAAAAATTGAATTAATTCTCTTCAGAAAACAAGAAATTCAGGAAAAAAAAAAAAAGCTAAAATTTGTTGTTGGGGACGTTCTAAAAATAATATATTTCAGGGCCTAAGTCAATAGAGAAGAACGGTTTGAAGATTATACGAAGAAAGATTCTCTCCTCGAAGGTTGGTACGCAGTGTGCGTACCTAATTGCAGTCTTATCGCTAAAAAATATTTCTGTGGAAAGATTAATCTTACAGCTATCTTGTGCAAAAAAAAAACTACAAAATTGCCAGAGTTTCGTATAACTAAGTTTATTGCATTTCATGTTTCAGTGTTTTGGGTAAATTTGGGGATGAAGCAATACTTTCACTTAATTTGACTAGCATTAAGTTCTTTTTTGGCTATAATTCTAATTTTCAAACAAATAACAAAATTAACGAAACTGCCAGGTGGCCTTAATTTTTCTTATGGGACACTTTAAGGGCAGGTGAAGTTTTTCCATTAATCACAAAACGCCGTGGGATTGACCTTGCGACTTCACTTAACTAATCAAAGGTTATGGCGTGGAACGCTAATCTAAAACCGCGTACGTCTGTGGGAGATACAGTTGGGTGTGCACTTCGTACAGAGTTCTGCTAATAGATGTAGCTATACAGATATTTTATAGTGTCTCAATCTGGACAACGGTCGGTAACTGCGTGCAAGGCACAAAAACGCGGTGCGTTACCATGCACTAAACTGCAATATAAATTTTTTTAAATATATAGACCAGAGGAGTGACACTAAATAAGGCGTACAGTGTTGTTATTGAGCACTAATAATTGTGTGTACAACAACATTGGAGTAGCATACAGTAACGTAATTTTTAAATTAAATTAATTTTCCGGCAAAATATTTATTTTATTATTATTATTATTATTACTAGTACTACTGCAATTATACTATACTACTATTGAGAACATGTGGTAGACTATTATCTTGTTATGAAGCACGGTGTCTTAGTAGATCTGTTTTGGTCGCATTCCTGTATTTCAACTTACTCTACTTTTCCCCTAATAACCAGGCGTTATTCAGTTTCGTTCTTTGGATGCTGATGCTTCGCATTGTTTCAAAGATATTTCATTAACACTTCGTACGTATGTTGTTGCGCAATGAATGGGTGTTTTGATGTAAATTGTACGCATTTGTACGTACGAAAATAGGTGCGTCTAATAAGATTTTCAGTGCATCGTTCCAGGAATTTTAACCCCAAAATGATTGCAGACAGTTTCACCACCCCCAGTATGTACTCTCACAAACGCCTGGTTTTTTAAAACTATTTGCCTTCATTCATTTTACAAGCATTATAATTGTCATTTACAGTTTACGATAGTTTAATAGTTTAATTGTTATTCGTTTAGCGTAACTTTGCATTCACAGACTAAAACAATTTTTTTTTAAAGTGATTTCATAAGAAGTGTTTTCTTTGATTCGTCATGTTGCAAGTAAAGGTTCGGCAAATTATGAAGTAGATTTCATGCTGTGTGGTTGGCAACAAATAATCCCTAGTGACACCAAGTCTGACCAGCAAATAACTCTATTCCATGTTTCTTGGTATGAGCTGTTGTTCACTGGGAGANGGTAGTCCTCGACTGCTATGCTTGCGCATAATGAAATTGTGATTTTAAAAGAAAACTTCCTGAAAACCAAGTCATCATGGCCAGTAGCTTGTTAAGGTATGTCCGTGTGCGAGGTGTTATCTTCTTTTGTCTGCGTGTCTCTCGTGCTCTTAATGCAAGTCGAGGCACGATAAATTAGAGGTTTAGTCTCCCCCTTTTCTTGTACGATTTTAAGTTAAAATTCTATATTTACGCCAAAAAACATTATACACTTAATTTTTTAAATTATTATGCATATTTATCAAGTTATCGTCCCCAGTTTTGAGTTGTTAGGGTATTCAGGTTTGTCATAGATGGGGTTAACGTAAACGTATAAAAATTTCTCTCGGGTCGTAAGTAGTTCTTTAGGGCACGCTTACCTTGAGGACGTATGTATCGGAAATGTTTGAATTAATAACATTTAAAATATAGTTACTTGGTGGTTGTATGTTACTGAAATGTTTCCTTGAAATGTACCAAATAAAGNTCTGCGTGTCTCTCGTGCTCTTAATGCAAGTCGAGGCACGATAAATTAGAGGTTTAGTCTCCCCCTTTTCTTGTAAGATTTTAAGTTAAAATTCTATATTTACTCCAAAAACATTATGAACGTTATTTTTGAAATTATTATGCATATTTAACAAGTTATCGTTCCCAGTTTTGAGTTGTTACTGTATTCAGGTTTGTTATAGATGAGGTTAACGTACACGTGTAATTTTTCTCGGGTCGTAAGTAGTTCTTTAGGGCACGCTAACCTTGAGGACGTATGTATCGGAAATGTTTGAATTAATAACATTTAAAATATAGTTACTACCCCACTTCGTGGGGATATCACGTAATGCTTTGCGTGTGTGCCAGAAAATTCTGTTTGTCAGATGTGTTGGTCATTGGAATTCTGATAAAACGAACAATGTATTTCTGAAAATGTTTTGGTGATATCTAGGGTCATAATTTTCTAGCAAATTCGAATTACTACAAATCACTTAATGTGGAAATCAAGGACTATTTATTCGGTATCTCAGCTGCATGCTACAAAATCAGCAGCACGCACTGCAAATTCGATTTCATGCGTCCAAGTAAAGTTTATCTGTATCAGCTGCCATTTTTCTACAGTGAAGTTGCCTCGTCCACTACCAAACTATTGAAGGTAGGACCGGAAATAGCTCTCCAATAATTCCGTGAGGACGTTGGAAATATTTTAGTCGTAAAATGAACTCGTTCATGGCCCGTGACGAACCAANTCTCCAATAATTCCGTGAGGACGTTGGAAATATTTTAGTCGTAAAATGAACTCGTTCATGGCCCGTGACGAACCAAATTTGGTATATAAATTATGGTAATCACGGTAAAGGTTTCAAGGCGCTCTTCAGATCTTTCCTTTTTATTCTTCTTAGAAGCCGTATAAAAGTCGGTATTTGATGCTTCAAGGCATCCACCTACGTGGAACTTATTACACGTTTTTGAGGGACAAAACCGAGAAAGCGCTGGCCTGGGGGTGATACTATCACACGTTAAACGCATTATTGTTTGTAAGTGCAGAGCTTTCGATAGCGTATAGAATTCAGTTTTTGGCATGACATCTTGAGACTTCAAACGATAGAGCTGTCGTTTATTGCTCTAAATTTCAGTGTAATTANTTCAGTTTTTGGCATGACATCTTGAGACTTCAAACGATAGAGCTGTCGTTTATTGCTCTAAATTTCAGTGTAATTAGCAATAGGCCCTAACCTAAAACTACATGTGGGAATCGTGCCGGACGATGCCGCTGGTCAGCGGGTTTTCTCTGGGATCTCCCGTTTCCTCTGACCTTTCATTCCAGCGCTGCTCCATACTTACCTCAATCACCCTCATCGGCTCTCAAGACCTCTCTGTTAATAACCGCCCAAATCTCTTCACTCACTTCGCGTATCTCAATTCTACACATTTTGGCAAGGATGCCCTTCAGTATCTAACTTGAAATACTGTGTAGGTCAAAATTGACTCCGCCTTTCACTAGGCGGGAAACCCCTAAAATGGGGTTGTCTATCTCCAGGCCTCTATTGGACCTGAGCCCATAAACTAGTGTCGTATCTCCCCGGGTAACGCCGGACACTTTAGCTAAGTTAGCCATAGAAAGTTTCGCATGTGTTAAATAAGTCTTTCCAAATTTAGCTGTTTCGAAAAGTTTAAATTGTCACAAAATAATAATTGAAACATGCGAGACGTTCTCCACAATTGCTTTGCGTGCAGGCAAACTAAGCATACGCCCTGTGTTTTGTTCTGAAAAATTCNATGCGAGACGTTCTCCACAATTGCTTTGCGTGCAGGCAAACTAAGCATACGCCCTGTGTTTTGTTCTGAAAAATTCTTCTTCTAACACACACTAAAACTCCGGTCACATGCCAAGAAGTTGGGCGCCTTAAAGTATACGCTGTTGACGGTAAACTGAGTACTTCTGAAAGCCCTGCGTAAGATGTACGTTGATCACTTACACATTCGTCCATCATATATAAAATTAACATTGCAATAGCCCCGTTCACTTTAATCATGTGTCGGTCAAATAAAACTGCAAAATTATTAGNATATATAAAATTAACATTGCAATAGCCCCGTTCACTTTAATCATGTGTCGGTCAAATAAAACTGCAAAATTATTAGAAAAGTAAATATTTTACAAATATGTTGATTCGTGCACGTAAATGCATTAAAAAACAGGACGCAAAACTAATTATTTCAGTTTTCACAGAAGTACACTTAAGACTTCATTCAATGTTAAGACATGGAACTACTTTCCCTCCGTCGCTACCAACTTTACTGGGCGTATACCAGTCAGTGTTCCCGTAATAATATGCCGATAAGGATAGTGACATTTTTCAAAGGTTGCTTTCAGAAATGTTCAAATAACTGTTAACAACCTACGCTTCCATGTTCAACAGTTTGTATTTATATACTCGGGTAACTGACGTAGATTTGTAAAAATTGCGATCTCTGGTTTGAATCTAGTGAGTTTCCTGCTCCGCGCGTGCGTGCGCGCGTGAAAACAGTCTGGTTCGGGAAGATTTCTCCCACTCGTGCTACCGCGATAATTGCTTTTTCCGATGACTCGGACGCTTTCTTTGCAATTAAGAGTTCTTTTAGAAAGTGGGGCCCACATCTCTAAAAGATAGCGTCGAAGAAAATTATGTAGACATTAAGATCCCGATCAAATGCATAATTCAGAATAGAAAATACGTTTGCTGCGTCGTGCAGCATCTCCACGATGGTTTCACAGCCTAGTTTATTATTCGAGTAATTCTACTCGCCATTTGTCAGTCCTGGCACCTGATGCGGCAACTCCAGCACTGTCTTTCACGTTAGCACTATTCTTGGTATAGTCAATTCACGGTTACTTCCAACTTTTCTGAAGCCCTGCTAAAGGTCTTCTTCCAGGATATTCCTCCGCCTCATGTAAACAAATCTTAACAGAGTCTAGAAAATTGCACCCAACACACCTATATTCTCACTGCTTTTATTAATATGAATTCTAATCTAAAAAATGTAATTTATATATAGAATATAAATACATGTTCAATTTAACAAAAAATAAGGTACTTTAATGTCTACACAAATATGAAGCGCTTGTGATACCAGGCATATTCAGGAAACAACCAAACACGTCAGGCACGCGGTGATTTTTCAAAGGTTTGATTCAAAAAGCGTGAAGAAACCGTGAATACACTGTATCGCTCTCGTACATCGTTGACAATTATTCACATCGCTGAGTTTGCCCTTGGTAATGATTAAATGGTAAACACACATCCGCCGTCGCGTTCTAGCTGATACTTTATCTCCCAAGAGATCCTTTATTTAATTGGCGGAGTGTTTCTGAAACATAGTGGTGGNCGCGTTCTAGCTGATACTTTATCTCCCAAGAGATCCTTTATTTAATTGGCGGAGTGTTTCTGAAACATAGTGGTGGTTTTTGTTTTCCTTTATAGTCCGTTGATACTCGTGAGCAGATAGAAAATAAAAATGTCATTAATTTTTTTATGAATATATTCGCCGTTACACTTTTTTTTTTAAACAAACTTCACTCTTAGTAACCACCGATGATTTTAAATAGCCAGTGCAATTTAGAAGTAAGTGGTCCAGATTTTTTTTTTAAAATCACTCAAAAATTTCTTTTACGTAATGAAGTAAGTAAATTATTTAATACTCTTTTCATGCCCGAATAAGATTGTCTCAGAAAAATTTCGGTCTGAAATAATTATGAATTTGAGATGACCTTTTGAGGGCGCAATGGTTTGTGTCTGTGGTAACTGCGACCAACCCGTCTCTGCCTTCATACCGTCTGTTTTCGATCCAGTCAGCCTCTTTTCCCTGTTCATCGCTATCCTCCGCAGCACTTGGGGGTCGCGGTAGTGTAGTGGTCAGACCACTCGCTTCCCACCTGGACGAACCGGATCGCTTTCGGATTTTCGCATGTGGGAATAGTGCCGCACGATGCCTCTGGTCGGCGGGTTTTCTCGAGGATCTCCCGTTTCCCCCACCCTTGCATTACAGCACTGCTCCATACCTAATTTCACCCTCATCGGCTCTCGAGACCTCGATGTTAAGAGCAGCCCAAATCTCTTCACTCACGCTGCAAAAATTCTCCATTCCTTTAGTAACGCTATAACAAGTAAAATAACATATTTTTTAAATTTTAAATAAATTTTCATTGTAATCACTAACCGGCGATGACAATGTCGTGTACGTACAGGCGGCCATGAAAATTTCTATAGTCATTTTTCGTAAGTCATCAATTACGTGTATGCAAATTCTAGACCATTTTTGTGGTACAAGTTATATCTGCGGGCACAATATGTAGCGATTGTGTGTACTAAGATAATTTGGAGCAGTTTTCATGCACGGGGGTTTGAAAGCATAGGTAAAAATTATTCAGAGTCTTGCAGATTGTAAAATCAACCTCATGGCGGAGAAACTGTGGTTGGGTTTTCCAAGCGCAATAGTACCAGGTTAAGCGAAGCCGCGTTGCAAAGTTCTCTCTATCTCTCTCTATCTCTCTATCTCTGTTGAAGACACGAGTAGTGTTGAATACTAGACCACCTGTGCGCTGGAAGGCTTATCGGAGGGCGCGCTAACATAACATTCAGTCTTAAAAACGCACACTTATTTATGGCGTATTCGGTTTTCGAGTCCACGACCTTGCAGCCAAAGCAGTGTTAGTGACCTTATGCCGTGCTGTGGGAAACATTGACTAGGTTCGTTTAAATCCTTCCCGTTAAAACCGCTTGTATTACTGTGCTTTTAGAGTCCAGCCCTACATATTTTCAGCATAGTCTTTGCTTGGAAAGTTATGGAGTTATAAATCAAATAGTGAATCCAACCAGAAAATCGCTGTGATGAGAAAAAAAAATCCCTGCCATTGATTTCAAGGGAAACAAAGTTTAAAGTTCGTACATTGTGAACAGACACTGACTTTATNAAAAAAAATCCCTGCCATTGATTTCAAGGGAAACAAAGTTTAAAGTTCGTACATTGTGAACAGACACTGACTTTATCTTCTTTATTTTGCACCATTTATCACTGTTTCTAGCACGCGCGAACTAATTGAAACTTTGATTACTGACACAATTTGTTTGTTATCTACTGTTATTTTTCCTATTATATCGAAGTACAGCCGTGCGTTGGAATTCCCTTTGTCAAGGACAGACTGTTCACGATAAACGGAGGACTTTAGAAAGCTTTGTTTTAATATCTACTTGTATGCATATTGCGTATTCTTCCACCGTGTGTAAAATTAACATTTATATGGGCGTGATTACTTTATTCATGTTTCGATCAAGTGAAACTGGGATATTATTAGATTAGTAAACATTTTACAAATTTGCTAGTCCTTAAACTCGGGCATTAAAAAGACAGAGGGCGAAATAAATCAATTTCAATTTTCACAAATGCTAACTTACTTTTGATTCAACTCTAACAATAAGATATGGCACTACTTTCCTTCCTTCGTTACCAACTTTACTGGNTGCTAACTTACTTTTGATTCAACTCTAACAATAAGATATGGCACTACTTTCCTTCCTTCGTTACCAACTTTACTGGGGGAATACAATTGGTGTTAGTGTCGGAAAACTTGCAGGTATGGGCAGTGGCATTTTTCATACGTTGAACTCAAAAGTTCGCCATTAAAAGTGAACAGCCTTACATAAAGTGGTGAAGGGAGGTCGCTGATGGCGATGGCGATGGCGATGGACTGGGATGAAATCGCTACATAGTTCGGTGAACGTGTTCCGCTGAGGCACGAATATAACNGATGGCGATGGCGATGGACTGGGATGAAATCGCTACATAGTTCGGTGAACGTGTTCCGCTGAGGCACGAATATAACACTTTCGGCATTGCCTGAGATAACGATACTTGCCCGTGTCTGTTGTGGTAAACGGGCGTGATTTCTTGCATCCTGGCACATTTTAACTGCTGCCACAGTTCGCATGCGAGGAAACTTATAAAAACGTGTAGCATCGCGAACTGCCATCACTTCTCGCGAAAAGTTTGCAGGTGTCTGCGGTTCTGGTAAGACACCACTAATGGCCATTTAGAAACAAACNCCATCACTTCTCGCGAAAAGTTTGCAGGTGTCTGCGGTTCTGGTAAGACACCACTAATGGCCATTTAGAAACAAAAAAATTTTTAGTTTGCGATTTTTTTTATTTATACCAAAGTCATGTATGCTGAATGCGTACATATCTTGAGCCAATTTATTCCGAGATTACTTTCAAAATTTGCTGCAGGAACTCCAGCCGCTGTTCATTTGTTTCCTGTANCTTGAGCCAATTTATTCCGAGATTACTTTCAAAATTTGCTGCAGGAACTCCAGCCGCTGTTCATTTGTTTCCTGTATCTGAATTTAAAATGAGAATTTGTGTGAGCTTGAGGCTCTAATATTTTTGGCAGACTGTATACTCAGATTCCATGTCCACGACCGCACATCAAGCTTACGCATATCTTTAGTTTTGTGTTGTANACCGCACATCAAGCTTACGCATATCTTTAGTTTTGTGTTGTACACTTATTTTGAATTCAAAGTTAACTCGTTTCGCTTATTTTCGCAAATATGGTTTTTGCAAGAACGTATAATTACTGGAGTTGCACATTGCATTGTTTCGCGAAAACCAACGTTCGTTGTCAAAATGTGGAACACCGTTTTATAACCCACATCAGAATATCGTATGTTTTTGCTCTGTTGGTAGCATTCTATTGTAGTTTACTTTTGTGGAAAAAAATTTGACGCTGGTATGCAAACAACCCAAATTGTAATAGATATGTCATATTACCATTAATTTATTTTTTGTGTTAGTTTGCCATCTGTCAGTTTTTTTTCTTTCAATAATACTAGGTTACTGGATCAGTTAACAATGGTTTAATGTCGCTTATTTCCGCGTGTGCTTGTCTCAGTTCTTTGGTAATTAGAACTCGTTAAATAGAACCTTTCCTTGCATGACAATAGAATGAATGGCTTATAATTCCAGGGTTTTTGTAGCATTGTAATTGTTAAATATCTCCAGGCATGCCACTGGCCTATCAGAGCAAGTAGATACCGCATGTTGTCATTATCAAGTATTAGTAAGTGGCGCGTCATTTATGTACAAAGGATCTAAGAACTCATTGTGAATTTGGTAATTGTCCAATAACTTCATCTGCAAAACAGATAACGTAGGATTTAGCTCGACACCCCGCTCGGATTCAGCTAAATTCAAATATTTGGTTACGTTAACGTTCGAAGCGTTTTCTGGCGTGTCTGGGCTACCAGTACGCGTCTAACAACCCTATTCTCACCTCGTTAACTATCACTAGCAAGTGTATTGCTCCTGTCAGNTGGGCTACCAGTACGCGTCTAACAACCCTATTCTCACCTCGTTAACTATCACTAGCAAGTGTATTGCTCCTGTCAGTAAGGATTTTAACCAAAAATACATTTTAAAAAATTCCAAATTTCGTAATGGTCTATTACATAATTCAACCATTTTATTTATTTTTTGTGTGTGTACAATTTTTTTCTTTTAAAGTTTGCATTAACTTACCAAGATTACGTTCCACGTTCGTGTATCATGCTAAAAGTTTCTACATTTTTTTGTACTAGAAATAAATTTGAAAATGCTATTTGTAACTACATCGCACATTATTGCAGGAAAGAGAACGTCTTACATAACTGGAAAGATTACTCAACATTTACTCTTTATTGGACTCCAGTACAGAATTCTTAGTAGTCCAGTAAACGCTTCATTCCGAAATTGTCATGTGCACCATTCGGCGACCGAAGTAGGCAGACACGAAACTATGTTAATATGCTGGGCTCAGTGTCAACTGTAACGTCCGCCGCAAGGCAAACTTAATATTGGTGAAAGTTCTGCTTGTGGAGTATGTGTGCACAATACACGATGCTGTATCGCTTAATTTTTTTCTGTAATTTGTGTATGGAACAGATAGTGCGTCGCAATAATACGAAGTTTGATGCATGCTTTAAATGTTTTTGTTTTTATATGCACTCGTCACCCTCAAATCGCCCGCACCACCCATGCAGGAGACTAATTATTATTTTCGTGTTGTCACGTACCGTGGACGTTAGCAATGCTTCTGTTACTGTAAATTAATTCCGCACCGTGTTAATGTATTGTTTTGATATCATAATGTCCTAAATGAGTTACACAAAACACGTTATCTATTTACTAAAACGAAGCTTAATCTATACTTTTAAGTTCCAGTAATTATTATTTTCTTATATTTCGTCCTGTAAATTATTTTTCAGGATTTGGAAAATGTGAATTGAATATTTATATAAAGTAATAAAAGCAGTTTTGTGGCTTTTCGGGTATTTACAGTAATTCGAGAATTAGTGTTGTGTTTACTTAACGTAAATGGTTCGAAAAAAAAGTTTTTTAATTATTCAGGTGCTCGTGCACTATGAACGGAATGGCAACTGTGTAAATTCTTAAATTTACCGGGTTTTTTTTCGGGAATAAATTACAGTTTTACTATGTCACATGGCTACTGCGTTTGGCAATGGAGTAAACATACGCACATCATTCAAAATAGTCTCCGCATGCAGCAAATTCCTGCTAACGATTTATCAGTCTGTCATTCTTATCCCAGATAAAAAGTAGCTCCATTGAAGCTAGGAAGTCCTTGAAATTACTTTCTGCACTACTCCAGTTTTTGAACACGCTGTCCTTCAGGACGTGACTTAGTACGCATAAACTTGTGTAGTATTGTCGTGGTCAATACGGGGTATGTCTAGGCTGCGGGATTTATTTCATACTTTAGGTTTCCCAACTTCTATTTTATAATATTTGCCGTGTTGAGTTCGATTTTGTCTACCAAGAGCAGAGGAATCTTCCTATTTACCAACGATGACTTCTTTTTGCACAACTCTCCCTTCATTTAGTCATTTCTGCATAATGCCAGACTGTGATAATGGTTTCGCCAGGAGGAAGATAACTTGTAGCTTTCCACTGCGCTTACAGCAAATAATTGTGTGGCGTCAACCATATCTTTGGAAATTGTTTGGGTTTTTCGCCATAATCCAATCACTTCTCACCAACTTTGAAATATCGTACAACGGGATTAATTTCTCAGTCATCGCACGTCACCTCGTTGCTATTTCCGACGTTTTGTCTGTACCCAGTTGTCCTTCCCCCCTCCTACCTCTTCTCTATTTGCCGTAGATGGTGGGAAACGGGTAAAACACCGACCTTCCGGTTCCGTTCTTAGACGTTGGTGCGTTACTGGCTCCCTCTAACTCCCTTATTTTGGAGACACTGCTCACTGGCACGACAATCTTCAAAACCAGTGGCTCCACTGCCCATTCAGAAGTTGCGCCTCTGTCCCTTGCGTCTATCACATCACGATACGGTGTATGTCCCAGTTTGAACTGACACAGTAAAACGACTCTTAAAATTTGCTGTTTCGACATCGTAACATAGGGAAGTGACACGTATGTACACACGACCCATGTAGGTACACTGCAAATTGTGTGAATTAATCCCATTGTCATGACCTTTAATGGGTACCGCTTTCGGTTCCTTACAATAGCAGGCAGGTACAGTATAATGCGGACAGCATGCATTCAGGCGATTTAGGTATTTACAAAGACCCTGGTGTAACTAAACAACCCGAAAATTGGCTTCAGGATATTGTAAAGTTTTAACAAGCGCCTTTATTTGCGTTTCTACTTACTTGATCCTGTTGTCAGCTAAATTCATGTTCGCAAGTTCCCACTCTTTTACTGATAGTGGAACTTTTTTTTCCGTAAGTGTGGCCGACATGTTAATCAGAGTTCACCACTATCTGCAGTGCAAAGAGGCAGTTAGAAAAAACTGTGGGAAAAAAAATTCCTGTGTGAAAGATAACGTTTAAATATCGATAATGGATTTGCGCTTTAGATATACTCAGGGTAGTCAAGTAGCACATTTTCCTTTTGACACATCTCACTAGTTGACCGACATTAGCTTTCGTATCAGAGCAGTGATTCGTAATACTTTATAATTCATATATATGCATTTCCTTAAGTATTAGTTTTTCGAGGATGTTATTGCTTAATAGAACCTTATAGCATGCGTGGACAACGTACTTAAGAAATTGCCCACATCTCAAAAAAAGTTGTCACCACCTGGGCCCAATTGCACAATGAAACTCACAGTATTAGTAAACATTTACAAATTACAAGTAACAAGTTACAAGTACTTGTAGATTGCCTTGCACTGTGTTCAAAAAGATTCAAGTAAAATTTCATCCTGAAAACCAATATTATTAGTAAAGATGTGTGGCGTCAGACATCCATACATAATGCCGCTCCAAAACATGATGGATCCCCCTCCCTGCTGGACCTGTGGGATGGTGTACAGGACTCCCCTGGCGTTGCCTCGCTCTCTCCATATTCTCCTCCGACGATTATCAGGCGTCAGACACATTCGGCACTCATCAGTGAAGAGGACCTGACGCCATTCTACCAGGCAGACCAAGTGCTCCCTCGCCCATCTGTACCTGGCGCCACGGTGTTGGGTTGTGTGTGCAGGTGCGCACCAAGGGACTCTTCAGTGTAGGTTGTCCCTGTGAAGATGATTTCGGATTGTTTGAGTAGAGAGCCCTCCCGGTTGCCTGCAAGAGGGCAGTTCGGTTGCGGTGTCTTCTTGGTTCCTGCGAGCCAGGATTCGCACGTGACGGTCGTCAGCTTCTGTTGTTGACCATTGCGAGGACCATCTGCAACGTTGTGTGCAACACGATAGCGGCTGTGTCCTCTCAACGTCACTATGGTGTACACCGTCGAGGCGGGCAATTGCCCTCACGGAGAGGCCTTGCTCACGCAGTCACTATGCGCGTACGATCAAATGCGGTAGTGATTAGTCGAGGCATGTTTCATACAGCTCAACGGGACACACACTGTCTTCGCATGTTGTGTCCGAAGGTTACAGTAACAGCGCGCTCTTCCGGACTGCACTGAGACTGCCTGCATTGAGTCCACGCACACACAACAGGTGTCGTTACATTTTATTTAGATGTTGTTTTGTAATGAAACAACTATCAAAGCGAACATCCTTAGAGAGCAAACAAAATAAAGGTAGTGCAAAACTTTTTTTGAGGTGTGATAGCGTTGATGTAAAATAACCAAAAATGTATAGTTATTACATGCATTATATTTAATTGTATGTATGTAGGTCATTGCTTCAATTGTAACTTTTTGTGTATGTAGTGTGGGTTTTACTCGTAAATACCGTAGTTGGTTAAGACGCCAGAGTACGGAATTGGAAACGGGCGACCTTGTCGGAATTCCAGTTAAGGGTAGGCTGTAAGAAAGTTAAACGTGTCGAATTTAATAGTTTACTATGTGTTTGGCNTTAATAGTTTACTGTGTGTTTGACATTTAAATACAGGTTGCTCCAGGTACTTATTTTTGCTTGTGCTGAAGAGCCATTAAGTGTTGTCTTTAAATTTGTGTTCCTGGTTGGCGTTAGAGGCGTGTAGTTTTTCCGTATGTAAACATATTACGAGACAATAGTTTAGTGCGAGTACCCGCATGTTTCGGACGCTTTGTGAAGCAACTCATGTGACAAGCGGACGCCTAAAGTGCCGGAATTAAGAGTATTTTGCGCCTGAGAGCATTCTTTCTTGCGTAAGTAGAGTTTAGTTGTTTTTAACACCCTGGGCGTCAGGTCTAATTTTGTCTGTTCTCAAACACGTGTAATGACAAGACACTTTCGTTAGTAGTAATGGTTCGCCCCCTGTTCGGGACGGTCGAGCGAAAACAACTGAAATTGCTAGTTTAAGGCCGTTTTTTCAGCCTCTGCCAGTGGCGTCACATGCGTGATCACCTGTGCTTACAGCGTCCTCGGGGCCGTAATCTGCTCATGGTCTCTAACCGTCCCTGTATCAGCCTCCTCGCCACAACCACCGGCATGAGAGTCGAACGTTACAGTGCGCCGAATCAGTAGCGAAGTTGTTCGGGGCTCAATATGTTCAGGAGGTNTGAGAGTCGAACGTTACAGTGCGCCGAATCAGTAGCGAAGTTGTTCGGGGCTCAATATGTTCAGGAGGTACTGTCGTCTTTATCCTTTCGGCATAACCATGCGAAATAGAACCCAGACTTTGTCTTAGACCCGTAATTGCACGCGCGCCCGTACACACATACACGCTGTTCAGTATTCTTTGTACATAAACATTTGTGTACATACTGTATGTGTCAACTGACTATTTGGGGGACGCATGAATACTTGGTTCTGGAAGTAGCGCGCGCCACCCCCTGAAGATCAGTGGAACTCAAGATGGCGTTGGGGTAAGTTTCCTAGAGACTCTCTCTTAATCGTTGGTTGTCCGGCGAAATTTGTGCATGAATTCCAGAACACGCGCAATCTTATGTTTTTTTATAGTAGGCGGTGCGTCCACTAAACTAAGGTATTAAAAACGTCAACGACAGTGTGTATCGCGAACTCGTCCTCAAGCCCCGTCATAATTTCAGTTGTTAGTACTACGGTGGAACGTCATTTGCAAGTATGCTTTTGTGAACAAGCTTGACAGACAGTAGCATTATCAAGAGAATCTTTAANACGTCATTTGCAAGTATGCTTTTGTGAACAAGCTTGACAGACAGTAGCATTATCAAGAGAATCTTTAAGGGAGATCGATCCCTTTAATTTTGGATTTGGTTGTTTTCTTGTCGTGCCATCTGTTTGAGGTTGTATCAAAATTTTTGGCCCTACAGACCACAGATAATACTTTCCCAAACCTTCTAAACTTGGTGGAGATAAACTGTCTTCATTAGTTTCTAACAGGAAAAATCTGAGGGAAAAAAAATTAGGTTGGCCAGATTCTGACAGGTCTGCGAAAGTAGCGCCACTGTTTACAGCTGACTACGTATCCTTCCGCCATCAGCTGATCGGCCACATGGCAACGATGGTGTTTATTTTCATGCATGCTGTCATCAGCCGATCCCCTTGTCAATGTGCTGTTCATGGGGCGTTTTAGGCAAACTCGCTACTCAGAAATTTGTAGCTGTGATTGTAGTAATAGTAATGTGTACATAAATCGTTATGTTAAAGGGCAAAAATATAAATAATTAATTTAAAATTTAGTAACTACAAAAAATGTAATGCTAAACAAATTTTAAGATATTTTAGACTGACATCTGTCTAAAAAAAAATTAGTAGGTTATAAATCTAAAAAATATAAAACCATGCAAAAAATTTAATATTTGCTAACTCTTTTTTATTTGTCAGAGACAGTGAATTTGGGATAACATTTGCGAAGCGGTAGTTGTAGCTATTATCACACGTTGGACATTATAGCTAATATATTCGAGTTGGAAATATGTGATTTGGAATAACGTTAGAATTGCTTAACAACTATTTACGCATGTCCAACTTTCTTCGAAAACAAGGAAATGGATTTCCGGAGAACAATATGGTGTATAATTTACGTAGACGAACGATTACCTGCCGAATATAAATTACTAGTACTTAAAATCACTGTACACGAAATATAAGTTACTTTAAAAATTATGCATAGCTAGCGAAAAATAAAACTATTAGTATCTGTTCGTAAATTTATATATGTCGCATGCAGAACGCTTTTTTTTGTGGCTGGTAATGCTTCAGAAAAAATCCGATAGATAGCGCGTACTTCTTGTCCGGAGCGAAGTCTGAGCCTCTTATTTTGCTCAATAGATCGCGTCTTTTTAAAGTTGGCTGTTCTTCTATTACTGGCTCAGAACGACACGAGTTTGAAATATTTCGTCAAATTATTTTAAAAAATAATTCAACAATATTTCTGCATGCTTTTGGAATTAATATAAAGCAGGTAATGAAAGCGGGGTTGGAGAGGGGCGATTAAGACGTGAAAAAAGGTTTTGAAATTGCGTTTCATTTGGATACGGATCTTTTTTATGTGCCTTTAATTTTGAACACCTATACATTTCTATTTTAGCACCAAGTTTAGTTTCTAACACTAAAAACCGCTGTTTTATGACCACGTAAAATAAAATGTATTAATTAACCTAGGAACTCTTTCGTATCGCGTATTTTCGGCTGGTCTAATGCATGTCGGCAGTGCACTCAGAATAGCCAACGTAATATTAACTTTTGTTCGTTCGTGCATCAGCTGATACAGGATTTTGTAAATGGCACGTTGTTTGTTTCGAATACATCAATTTGCCACTCACTGACTGTCAGAATCTGGCCAACTTATATGAAATGAAGTATAACACAAAGGAGAAACATACCCAACATATTTCTGAAAGTGTGCTAATCTATACCCTATGCCCTCTCGGGCCGCAAAATTCAAAACAAATTCTCTGCCAGATATCGAGAAAAAAAAACACCAAGATGGCAGGGTTCAATCCCCCTTTAAAAGCACGCAGTAGATATTATTAGCACAATGCTGGTTTCCACAGCCTCGCACAGCCAGGGACCCAGTTACTGGTAGCTGCGTCCCGTTTTTCAGGTAAGGAAGTGCGGGAGTGCTAAGGGCTACACTGCCATTTGTAGAAAGTGTGCAATCGCAATTAGGCGTGCAATGTTCTCGTGCCACTTGTGCCTACAATTTTGATAGTCGATAAGTTTGTAGGAAGCTTCAATGTAGGACCTTCAAGCAGTTATGTATGTATCTGACCCGTATATTTTGAGATAACAGCGCTTTCAAAAAAGTTATCTTAACTATGTCGGCGAGCTTGGAAGTGGTATTTATAATGTGCATGACGCATTGAAAGTACTCGACAGGCTTCGTCTGAAGCGTATGTTCTTTACGTAGATCAACATGTTAGGCGTACGTTTTATAGTTTCTTAAATATAATGTACATTTTGTAGATGTTGCAACGCAGTTGAAGCGCGATGTAGGAGGGCAATAACAGAGTAAATCAAACGGACAGATACGCCATTTAGATCCTACCTGTTCTGTGATCCAACTACGTCAGACGGGTCTTGGATACAGACACCAGAAGTTACTAAAATAGTAAGTGTTTGTAGTATCAATTATACCTGGGATGGTTCGCTGTTAAACAATTTAATAATCAACCTTTAGAAAAATCCCTTGCCCATAAGTGCATGTGTTTTAACTTACACGCGGACTGCCATGCTCCCATTAGAGTTGGCCGCGATGCAAATAAAGAGATTTTGTTTGTTGTTTGAACTTCATATTAAGTGTGTGGTTTTCGTATTTATGGCCACTGAATACACGTACGAATGACGATCAGCGTGCTCTTCCACTAAAATGTGCGTTAGTATTAATTTCAGAGCGACATTTGTTAGATCATCACTAATATAGTGATAGGGCCCATGCCAGTGTTTCTCTTATATATGACGGAAGTATACAAAATTGGCAGAAAACAGATCCTAAGCAGTCAAATAGTTTACAAACACAAACTGATACATGGCAAAGAAGGTCGCTGGAACCTACGGTAGCTTAGCTCAAAGTTCCGTCAGATGATTCCTCGCATGCTGGCTGCACAGTTCAAGACCCTAATGATGTAAGATACGCCTGTCCTGTACTCCCAAATTATCTTACCAGCCATCTTGGTCCGTCGGAAATTCTCAGCGTCGGGCACCATCGAATCATTTCTGTGATCCAAAGACACTTACTGCGTTATTAACATCACATTTATAACTTTCATATAGTCGTTCGGCAAACGTATTTGAAACTCGCCTTTGATTCGTTAAATTGATGCTCAAATTGTAAACTTGTCACGCACACCACCTCGGCCACACCCCTTCACTCTCATTGGCTACGGCGACCCACATTGCGATCCCCGAGGGCTATGGGTTACAGCGCGAGCGGGCCGCTTTCCCCTCGCCTCGACAGAAGGAAAACAAGGATGCTAGGAATACGGGTTAGCGACGTCTCCTTTCATACTTTGGCTTTCTCTCAATTACACATTACACTGAAGAATATCGCTATTAGTTATTACAACATCCCTTTTATGCTTTACAAAGTGCAAACGTACAAATTACTAAAGGATATTCACGGTAAAGTGAGCACTTTTGAAATCCCTCTCATTTGAAATGATAGTCAATAAATATATTTTATTTTAATCTTAGACATTAACTTCAGAGTGCTGTGGAATATACACACTGTGTTTATTACTTACATGGCAATATTTATTTTAAAAAGGTTGTTAAAGAATTCTAAAAGAGGCTGAAAGGAAAAAAGTAACTAGGGCTTCAAAAGTGCTTACTTTACTGTGAACAGTCTATGTATGCTGTTAACGTTTATTTGAGCAATTTTGAAATATACCTTTCAAAAATGTCACTGCCCTACCTACACAACTATTAACAAGCGTACTGACTGACAAGCGTCCCGCAAGGTTTGTAATGATTGAGAGAAAATAGTTCCTTGCCTTAACGTTTGTAAATACTAAAATTACTTAGTTTGTTTACTGTTTTTTTTGGCTTGTAACTTTAATAATTAGCACATTTGTAAAACACATTTACTCGTATAATAATTTCACAGTCTTGCTTGACCGACGAATGAAAAAAGTGGTGTGTTAACTATACATATGGCGGAAGAATACACTAGGTATGTTCAAGTAGATCTTCAAAGGTGCTCAGTTTACCGTGAATAGCCTATAAATATGCAACCGCTATTACATTTATCGTTGGACTCTGTGAGAAACAGGCTTCTTCAAAGGTCACAAACCACGGCGGTACGTAATTTAAACTAGCGTAGTCTTCGCCAGAATCGAGTTAACTCCTATTGTGAAAGTGAAATTTCATGATTTTAGGCATGTCCATATATAAAACTGTCACAATGGAAATGGTTTACTGCTGTCTTCACAGGTGTAAGGAAATCATGCGCATCTTTTTCGTGCTCTTGTATTTAGTTTTGCCATGGGAGAAGCGGCCTCCGTCGTTACATTTTCACGACTTTAAATACGAGCATGTGCTCTGGCTACTCTGCCTTTAAGTATTCTGTATGGTTTCATTATGCATGTATGCACCTGCAGAACAAATATATATTACAATATCGATGAATATATCCATAAGAAGTCTCAAGGTGTACTGTCTTTATTTAAATTGAATAGATGTCACTCTTATATAATTATTGCAACCCATGCTATTTAAAAATAAAACCATATCGATCCACAAGTTAATTTACAATAATTCCTACCAGTTTGTGCACCACTCTAGCGGTAAATTAGTTATTTTTGTAGATAAATTCCAAAGAAAAATTACTTCTTTATACTTTCTAAAAATTAGTCATATTTGCGGTAGAAACTGTAATGGTTGGAAATGTAGCAATAAATGCCTGCGATCTTAACATTCGTAACAAAGAAGCTTAAGTAGTCCGACATCATCAAAGTTGTGTGAAATCGAGCTTTCTGTGGTATAAGAGTATTCGTAGCTTCCCCCAAGACTTGTAGGCATTACGGCTAACGTAACGTGTAGGTAAACGTTCGAGTTAACATAAACCAAGGCTGGAGACAGTTTTATTCAGAAGCGTGAATTAGCATAGGCAGGGAACTCTCACGTCCAGTTCGTAAACGCCGAAGCACTTAGAGTAATATATGACTTCTTAACATGAAAGTCCACCTTCGAAGGTGACGTTGAATGCTAAGAGGTCAGTGTGCCGATATCCGGACTTGCGTAAATTATTAGTACTATTAAATCGGCAGGCTACATGTTTAATGCCGTTATAAATGTTCAGAATTTTATGTCGCAGTTTCCTCGTGTTCCAAACGACCCATCAAACTGCTTTACTATTTCGGGGAGATGACGTAGTTCTATCGTTGGACGACTTGCACAGATTGCTAGGAATGTGCAAGAATTTTGCTGTTCTACTTCGCATTATGGATTCTAACACGAGTTATGTCGGTTACAAGTCACGAAAATCGGGCAAGTATATAACTTTGATATTACCATGGCAGACTATCATAACGTGTTTTTAATCTTGCTAGGAAGGCAAGAGTGGAAGGATTCGTATCCGGGAAAATGTTGTATAACGCTGTTGCCGTTTGCTGTTATCTGTTAGGTTTCCTTGTTTCCCTCGCAACGTAAACACGTCTATCTACAATAATGTACGATGTCTTCAGCACGCCTATCTACAATAATGTACGATGTCTTCAGCACGTCTAGCTAGAACTTCTTTATTCGCATAACATGTTGTTAACTATGTGCTATCCCCGGTAAAGTGAGCACTTTTGAAAGCCTTTCGTTTTGAATAATAGTCAATAAAAATATTTTATTTTATCCTTGGACCGTTAACTTTAGAGTGAGGTGGAATATACAGACTGTGTTTATTACTAACATGGCGATATTTATTTTAAAAGATGGTTAAATGATTAAAAAATGCCTGAAATAAAATGGACAACTAGTTAGGGTTTTAAAAGTGCTCACTTTACCGTAACAGCATATAGAAGTATTTAATTGGTATTAGTTTCATAAAAGTCATTTTTGCTAAAAATTACGTTACGAATATTTGTAGCTGTGTGGCTATCAGCATGTTCGCACGGTATGCTCCACGAACAAACCCACAAACTTCTCCAGTCTGTCCTAGAGATCGTTAGAAGCAAAAAATAAGGCACATACATGCTCTATGCAGCCCCGTGTTCAAAGTGTCAGTGACGGAAATGTAATAATCATAAGCGTAAAGAGCGAGTATCTTTATTGACGTTAACTACATGTAGGAGGCGGTTCCATACNACGTTAACTACATGTAGGAGGCGGTTCCATACAAACAGTTAAAAATGGGCACCGTCTGACCATTGGCAGGCTGCGACACGTTGCACTGCTGCTACAAGTTCCAATAAAGTGGTAAGGTGGTTTCCAGAAATTGCCTGTAGTGATGAGCACTGGGAGTGTCGTATATAGTAAAAAGAAAAATAGTTCGAATATGCTGCGACTCAGAAAAGTATTCATACAGTCATATTTTGTGATACAGTTTCAGAAAGACAACTTAGCTGCAAAATTGCATTAATTTGCATATCAGACTACAGTACTGTTTTTACCAGTACACAAATATGTCACAATAACGAAACTGTACATCAAATAATACCATGANATTGCATTAATTTGCATATCAGACTACAGTACTGTTTTTACCAGTACACAAATATGTCACAATAACGAAACTGTACGTCAAATAATACCACATAATATTTGTCGTCAACTTGTAAAAGTATTCATACAGTCACAAACAGAGATCACACTCTTCTACACTGCAAAGGCAGATCAACTATTCAATATGTCGTGTACGTACCCTTAACACGGATGATTGCCTCGAGACGTCGTGGCATAGACCGTACCAACGCTGTGGTGCATGCTCGGGAAATTTTGGACCACTTTTCTAAAAGTAGTCTTTGCAGAGCTTGCTTGCTTAAAGGACGGTGTTTCTGTACTGATTTGCCTAGATACTCCTATAAATGCTCTACGGACTTGACATCTGGGCTCTGTTGTAGGATTAGAAGCCGTCGTGGAGCATTATACAGTAATCACTCCGTGGTTTTCAAGGAAGTTTGCTTAGGGCCATTTGTCATGTTGGAACAGAAATATCCCATGCAAGACCCAGCTTCTGCACACTGTTTGGTAGGGTATGGCGGAACACACTAACATACTTAGTCGCACCCGTAGTACCTTCAACAAAAGAACATTTGCCAACCCCAGAAGATGTCATGCTCCCCAAACCATCACACTACCTCCTGTGGGTAAAATGTGTTGCGATTGTAACTCCATGTTTGGCCATTGATACACTCACCATTTGCTGTCCGAGCTGAATGTATACATTTTGACTGATTGGAAGAAAATTTTAGTATCCCGAAATTAGTTAGGCCTTTCATGGTATTCGTTGGCAAATTGCGGGCGTTTTTATAGGTTTACTGCAGAAATATGCGATTTCTTCCTGGCTACCCTACCATAGAAATTGGCATTATGTAATACATTTTGTACAATTCGAGGACTTACTGAGAGTTTGTTGATGCGATATCATTCATATAAGATGCTGCACTTCGGAATGTTTGTTTACGTGCTGAAGTGACAGGTTCCGTCGTTCTCGCCAAATAGGCACTTTTGATCGTCCGGATCGTCGTTTGTCTGTTGTACAAGTGTTTGTTCTTGGTTGGTATGGAACTGACAGTTCCAAAATAAAACGAGAGGGTTTCTACAATTTCACGATAACCCCTTTCTTGCTTATAAAGAGAAATAACTTCTTCGCGTTGTGACGCTGACAGTTAGTTTTTTGCGTCCGATTCTGACCACTAGCTTTCACTAACACAACAGATTGCCAACTGATTTGCAGGGAACCCGTCTTTGTACGTACGACTCCTGCAGGTGGATAACAATACCAAACAAGGCCAGACACGAAAAAAGGTTACACCTCCGTTGTATGAATATTTTTCTATCACAATTTCATCTTCTCATTGAGTTCTCGTTCTTATAATGCTGATGTGCTTTTAACTAGTACAACGGGGCATGCTATTCCGCTCCTCTCTCTGCGTGGGACTTATGGCTTTACATTGCCTCGTATACACATGCCAAGGCTAAACATATGGGTGTATGAATCCTTTTGTTAGTCACTGTATATTAGTCCAATGAGATGACTGCCAAGTAATCCGCACCCAACGTAATTCCGCGTGTTGTGCTCATTGCATTTCCGTCTCTGTCACTCTGAAATGAGGCTGCGTAGTCTACGTGTGTATACCTTTATGATTTTATTTTGTTTTTAATGATCTCTGTTGCCGAAGTTTGTCGGTTTCGTCGCCGAACATTCTGTATAACGCTATAATTTAAGTTGCCATGGTAAACACTAATTGGACACAAAATTTCGTGGCATTCAGTGTTACTCATTCCAAAAGGCTTGTAAAAATTCATTCTTCATCCTAGTGTTAGGGTGGGGGAGAGAAGGGTGAAATAATGTTGCTTTTTGAACGCTAATGTATTTTAGTTTATACGAATTGTCTTAAAATATAAGATTTCAAGAAGTGCGGGTATAGGCTGTTCACGGGTTATTTAGCACTTTCGAAAGCCCTGCTTAGGATCTACTTGTATTATAGTTTTGTATACTTCCGCCATATGTAAGATAAACGTTGTCATGGACTTGTCACTTTATTCGCGCTTAATTGGGGGGAAATCGTGACAATTTTTGGTTAGTAAACTTAATTAATAATGAGCAAAAAACAAACAGACGTCAGTAGCCGTAAATTTATATTTTACAATATCAGTACATGCCAAAGCGTAGAACTATTTTTCGTAATTCACTACCAACTTAACTGATATGCATGCCAGTAAGCCATGGCACTGCTAGAGTTGAGCTGCGCCCTACTGAACTTCAAAACGCACCTAAGCACCTGACGTTCCTTATTAGTGAAATTGACGCAGTGCTTCTTGCTCGTTAATAGTTAAATTTCCTGCTTTCCCTCGGCGGTTTCAACTTCTGCGCCGACGAGCACACATCACGCACCGCGCGCATACTTTTCCGCCGCATAAAGACGAGGTAGACTGCTTTTCGTCTTGTGCACATGTCCGCAACGTTGGCTACTATTCCGCTAACAGAACCGCCAAAATATCGTGCCCGAGCCGTAGAGCGGATGTAGAGTGCGCGTGCCAGCTGCCCTTCGGGGGCCACGGTGGCTGAGCGGTTAGACTTCTCGCCTCCTACCAAGGCGAACCATGTTCAATCCCCGGCCGGTTCACTCCGGATTTTCGCAAGTGGTAATCGTGCCGGACGCTGCCGCTGGTCTCCCGTTCCCTCCACACTTTCATTCCGGCACTGCTCCATACTCACCTCACCCTCGTCGGCTCTCAAGACCTCGATGTTAAGAGCCATCCAAATCTCTTCTCTTCTCACTTACTCACTCACTCACCGTAATGTGTTTTGCGCTATTCAGCTGTTATCTGTGCTGACTAAACACGTCAGTTAGATTGATAAATTTGCAAAATTACCAAAAGGTCGGGTGGTTCAATTTTAATTGTTTTATCGTAGAGTTTATTTACTTTTATTCTGACACATGTTGATTTGTGCAAACGCATAAACTAAACGAATATGGTCTATCAGATAAAATTTTGTATATAAAAGGCATAGAAGCATGGGAGCCTCAGTGTGCTCACAACACTCATAACTTGTGTGTGTATGTGAGGAACTATTGTGGTTGTACAGCGTCACTTGATGGTATAATAAGAAAGGTATTTTCGGCAACCCTGTACCAACATAAATGGAAATTTCCTTTTATAATTTTTTCCAATTTTTTTTTTTTCAGTTTTTAATGCTTGAGAGAAATAACAAAATATAACTGAAATCAGAACTCTCGGAGCCAACATGCGCTACTCTCGTTAAATGCTATTTGTTCGAGGACCACTGTGTGATGAATAGTTCCTGTATACATTTTGCTTCAAGCTTTGCACATTGCTTGTGTATAGGTAGGCGGGATTCTTCGAGGTATAAAATAGTTAGAAAGTAAACTCCACGGAGCAGCTAAGGAGAAACTCAGTGTACCTGGTTAGATGCTGTGGGCAGCCACATCTGTACATGTTCACTTTAGCAGATCCGGAACATTTCGCGGAACAGGGGTGCCGCCGTTCTTGAAACACCGTCAGGTCCGTAGCGGTGATTGGTTTTTCATGGGCGTGCGTCATATAACTTGTTGACAAAATTAATTTATAGCGCTATTCCAACTAACTGCTAGTTCACTGAACTTCCGAACTCTAACTCCTTAGTTGGCTGGTCAACGAGCGGGATTCGTAGAATTATTTCTATGCATTGCATGTTTAAGTTAACATGAAAGTAGAATGACCTTCAGTGGTCTCTTTGCTGACTAAACTCCTGTAACTTGTTGTAGTCCGGGTTTAAAAGGTGAGTCCATACGTGTGATTAAAATTTGTTTTTGTTGTAAAGGAATTATAGGGGGTTAACTTGTGTGCTTTATCCATAAACCATAAATAGGCTACTACTTATTCATAAAAGTTATTAGCTATTCCGTTCGCTGTCGGCACAAAAAGTTTTTGTTTCACTGCAGAGTTTTGCAAACAACTGGATTTCTGTAAACAACTTCTAATTTTCTTCTTCATGGATAACAAAGTGGACAAAACGGAACAAATGTAAACATTTAAAGTAATATGGCCTCGCCTCCTAGCTCCTTAATGCAGTTGTTGGATCACCAAAGGGTTTCCATCTGGACTACCACGTCTACTCGGTAAATGTATTTAAATATTGCGTGTACCTCCTTAAGACTAGTGATTAATAAGTGTAGCAGCAAAAAAAAAAAATATATAAAATAGAAAGCAAATGAAAGGTCGTACAAATCATCTTCGTCTGTTATGTCGGTAAAATTGTAATGGTCACTTGAAATATCATTCCAGCGTTCCAGGGTGAGTATCAACGCTTTCTGTCTTCATTCATGTAAGTGCTAATTTCGTTAAAATTTTAGAAATAAAAGTAATTTAAAATTCAGGTTTTGTTCATTATACATTTTTGCTGGGTTATTAGTTTGCTAATATTTTCTTATAGTGTAGTTTCTATTGTAGTTTTGTTTTNAAAAAAAAAAAAAAAAAAAAGTATATAAAATAGAAAGCAAATGAAAGGTCGTACAACTCATCTTCGTCTGTTATGTCGGTAAAATTGTAATGGTCACTTGAAATATCATTCCAGCATTCCAGGGTGAGTATCAACGCTTTCTGTCTTCATTCATGTAAGTGCTAATTTCGTTAAAATTTTAGAAATAAAAGTAATTTAAAATTCAGGTTTTGTTCATTATACATTTTTGCTGGGTTATTAGTTTGCTAATATTTTCTTATAGTGTAGTTTCTATTGTAGTTTTGTTTTCTATTTACTATAAACAGTGTCCAATTAAATATTTTAATCGCGTCGTCATTGCATTTCATAAACAACAGACAGGCATCAGTGAAGAGGTTATTCCTAGTACAAATGAGCACGCGTGGAAGCCTTTCGAAAGGTGCTATAACACGATACTGACATTTTTTCTACGGTTCCATTCATATAAGTTTGTCAACATCGATGAGCCAAACGGGGGAAGGAAAAAAAAATCTTCCTCCTTTCGCTTGGACTAAAGATTGCTGGCGAGGAAATCCTTGGTCACATTTCCGCCTGCCGCGATTCGGCGAGCCCAAGTCGGCGATAACATTTATTTACCCTCTCTCGCTCTGCCCGATCGTCGACTTGCTCTCACGGTGTAATATCTGTGAATTGCCCCGACACAGTAGTTCGGAGAGCGTATGACCGCCACCACCGATCTCACGCGTGTCCCCGGAGGCAGTGCTGTCACGAGATCGGGAGCCGGGGTTCCCCATAACTCGTATGTATCTGTTTAGAAATCAAACTTGTAGTCCTGCAGACTTGGGGTCAAACCAATGTTCCGGCGGTGGGCCGCTGTTTCTGTTCGAGCGTGGTCAGAGCCCCGAAGTTAAAGCTGTAAACCACTGTGATGCTAGTTAAACAACTAACTTACAGGGGCCCCGTCTTTATTACGAGGGGCGATTTTATGCATGCACTTCCTATTTTAGTTAAGAATAGTTACTCTGGATATATCAGTGGACTCTTAGAATTTAATATAATTTGTAAATCGGCTACCTGTAGGTGGGTTTATATGGCAGAGAAATTGTTAGCAGATCAGACATTATTTTTACCAATCGAACTTGGAGAAATTACATACAGAAGAATTACTCGCAGTATATATATTCTTCCAGGCAGGAATATTTACACTACGTAAATTCAATTGAAACTGAAAATTACAAATATATATATATATATATATATATATTTTTTTTTTTTTTTTTCNATTCAAACAGTCCACCATAGCAACCAAACAGTTCCAAAGATAATATCAAATGGATCGAAGCAGCAGTCCCGCAGAGTTCGGTGTCGTGAAGCGAGATCGGCGTGGAAGGCGGTCTCTCCATTGGTAAATGCGAGGAGTCGGGTGACTGAGACGGCGCGGCGCTCGCATGGCGGTTGTCGCACCACTGTTGCTGTCCTGTGTGTACAAGGTGCATCGGCGGTGGAGAGAAGCTCCCCGCCAGTATTGATGGCTGGCGTGTCGTAATGTCACTATATCCGTCTTAACGTGCTGTTTTATTGTCGGCAAGTTGCGCTTGTTAAACTCGTGTGCAGTATCTGGGCAAGACTCTACCGTACATTTCGCCACAGTTACTTGAACCTGGCTTTATTCTGTCATCACTATCCCGGGCCCATCATCAGGGCGGGGCTACGACGGGAGATTGCTTCATTTTTAGATATAGTAAGCGTACAGCCCCCAACTGTCGTTATGTTACGAATTAGCTTCCAAGTCAATTCATACCTGAAAAAGGGGCTATCGGCGTAGCTAAATAATAGTCATGATTAGGTAGATCACGACAGTATAAGATGGGGTTCATTGAACATAAGGATTACACAATCACTATTTACGTGACTATCGATCGGGTGAGTTTAAATGGAATAACAAGATGCTAATTATATTAAGTTTTATTACCGCACGCCACTACTATTACAATCTAATTGGACAGCCTCTACCTTGTTCGTGTTGGCGGAGGCTGATTCTAGGAGGCGGTTAACGACGGTCGGACACACCCATCTACACGTCTTCATGGTCCGCTGCACCGATGACAAAATACGCCGCTTCCAGTGTTACGTTGGCCGATATCTGGCGCGTTGTTTAATATTTTCGGCCCCGTTTACTGGTCGGTGGAGGGGTGTTTGCAACTGTCTTTTGCAACGTGATATTGCAATCACGCTCGTGCCCTGGTTCAATGCCTGATAGTGTGATCAGGGAGGCCGTTCAGCTAAGGCCTGATCACTTCATAACAGTTTGCAGATTATAGGATTTTCCGCATTTCACCAGCAGCCCAGAATTTCAGTTTTCGTTCAACGTTGGCCGCATTCCAGCTCTCGGCAATTACTCCTGCCGCGCCGGTGCGATTTACATAGCAAATAAATGATTTTTCAGTGCATTTACAACCAACATACGGTTCAAAACAAACATGGGCGTTCACAAATATAACGATTAATTAGGCATATGTTCTGATTTTGTCGTTTCTATACGTTCTTATAAGAAAAACAGTCAATTTTTGTTTGATACTGGTATCAACTAATGCAGTGTCTGATGTTTATTCTTTGTTCTTAATTTAAAAATACGTTCAATTAAGAAACACAATCTAAATACATTAATTAGTTCAAATTTCGTTCTTTATTGTGTGTTTTTGAAAATAGCGCATTACGTGACCTTCCCATAGTCCTTAACTAAGATTGAATTCGGAACTTCTGTAACGTAATCCGGCGTGTAACTACGGAAGTCTTACAGATTAGCACGAAACTACGGGCGGCGAATGCGACGAAAGCCTTGGTGATGGAACATTTTCGTTATATAAGGAAGGATTCTGTGCTTTCTCGCAATGGTGTGGATTCCCTTCACAACGTCCACGCCAGCCGACTGGATTCTACACGTCCACCGAGCAGTGCACGTGGACTTGGAGTTTTCCGTTCAGCCAGAACCATCGCGAATTCCAGAACTATCGCGAATTTCGATGTACAGATAACTTCACAATGTAAAAATCTTAAGTTTAAAATAAATACGAAGACAAAGAGACGGAAAAGCCTGTATCATTTCGGAGATGGAAAACAAGAGTAGGTGCCGCACTCACGACGCCACTGCGAAAGGGGTGGGTAGGGCTGTCAGTAGACGGAGCAAGGGCTCAGAGAAGCAGGAACGGGGAAGGAATCGGCCATTGCTTGTATTTTTAAGGAATTGTCGCAGCAGTCGCCTGGAGTGGGGAAAACATGGGGAAAACGTAATCGAGATGGCCGGACCGATATTCGGGCCCCTGTCCTCCAAAATGCGGGTACGAAGGTTTATAGGCATTTCACGGTAAAGTGAGCACTTTTGAGGCCCTAGTTATTTTTTCCTTTCAACCATTTTTTATCCTTTGACCACATTTTTAAATAACTATTGCTATGTAAGTAATAAACACAGTGTATATATTCCAATGCACCCGGAAGTTAACGTCTAAGGCTAAAATAAAATATTTATTTAATATTATTTTTAATGACAGTGCTTTCAAAAGTGCTCACTTTACAGTGAATAGCCTATACCATGGCTCCACGTCGCTTGGTAACGACAGAAAAGATAACAGCCAATGACGGACGGTAGGTACCACACGAGTGGAGGTATAGTCTATTCGCGGTTTCTTTGCACTTCTTGAATCAAACCTTTCAAAAATCACCCCATGTATGACGTGCTTAGTTGTGTCCTGAATATGTAATGTATCACAAGCGTTTTATACTCGTGTTAATAAAAAAAATCTCATTTTCGTTAAATTGAATTTTTACTTTTATTTTATCCATAAATTATATTTTATTTAAAATTATTAATGAATTAAACCAGGGAGAAAATTGATGTGTTGGTAATGCCTAGTGAGAAATATGTTGCCTAATATTAATGGGATTGCGCACGAATACGGTGCATTTTCAGTTTGGTGTAATTTCCTAAACTCGGTTAATCTTTATTTGCACGAGGTGGAGGTATATGCTAGAAGTAGAACTTTAGTGGGGCTTCAGAAAAGTCGAATAACCGTGAATGGAATATAGAAGGTAGGCTTGTATCAGCCGATCTTGAGAAAGCAGCCAAGTCTCCTACCCCTTTCCTCCTCCGGGTGGCAAATGGGCAGTGTGTGCGGGTCGCGACCGTTCCTGCGGCGGTAACTGGTCGGCCGGCCAGCATCAGCACCGCCACCTCATGACACCCCCGACGGACGTTGCGATTTTGGCGTTGGCTGTTCGCATCTCTCCAGACAGTGCCTGGGGGTAGTTTCTCCTGGCATGTTCGACATGCTGTGGGCGACGACGTAATGGGAATAATCCCGAGTAGATAAATTTAAACACCTCGAAGTTACGTATAGTAATAAGGAAACGTTGTGACGGGCCCTCCAAAGCCCGCAATGTGCATTTCGGGAAGTTGAATGCCCAGCTGTTTATATCTATACCCGCGATGTAAGCCAACGGATTAAACTACATATGCCATTTTGTACTTTCCCCCTTCCGTTAAACATAAAAATGCCATTTTAAACCATTTGGACTGCTTTTAATTTTTTTAGAATACATTGTGTAGGATAAAAGTAAAAAGTGGCGACTGTGGGTAATTGATTATTTCCTTCCATGCAAAAAAAAAAAAGTATTTCTCGAAACATTTAGTTAGATACGCGTACCTGCGCAAACACAGATTCTACAGACAATGACTAGGGTGACCCCCTTAACTCACTGCCTGAAGGCGTCAACTGAAGCCAAGGTAGATTGATTTTCCAACTGAAGCGTTAAAAGTATTTGTCGTGTTTGTTTCCTTCTTTCTTTTCCACACGTGCCACATGATTTTATAAGAAAATAAGTAACAAGCGTAGCATGAATATATCCTAGTTGCATTTAATATTCGCTATAAAAATGTACTAACTTCATAACTGTTTAACTGGCAGTTCAAACCACGTGATTTTGATAGTTCTAAGAGGCGAAGCAGCAGTTAATTTCAAGACGTTAGTTACACGGTACTCCATATTGTGACGGCGCCTGTTTACCCTGGCGTGGCCATTGTTTGTGTTAGCATGTACATTCAAATGCACGTTCACCTTTAGGGACACCTCGCAAGTCCTTTTAGTTATCCAATCAGAGCCTTCCGTTTCAAGTCTCCAATTTGTATCATGGTTTAATAAGAAATTTGTATGGCAGTGAATTACATGTATATTAAGATTTACAAAACGCCTAAAAATACCTAAAATACTCCNAATAAGAAATTTGTATGGCAGTGAATTACATGTATATTAAGATTTACAAAACGCCTAAAAATACCTAAAATACTCCGTAGCCTTTTCAGTGCACTGTACTCAAGTGAAACCTTTTAATTGCCGGATATGTCCCCCTACCCCCTTATAAGTTTNGTAGCCTTTTCAGTGCACTGTACTCAAGTGAAACCTTTTAATTGCCGGATATGTCCCCCTACCCCCTTATAAGTTTTCCCGTGACCTGACCTTTCTTCTTTGTGGTGCACTTTCCAAAATAGCCGGATAATGCTGAAAAGGCGGTGCAGCGTCTATGCTAAAATGGTCTGGAGGTATATAGCTTCCTGAGAGAACACGAGGACAAGCAGAGCTGATCGAGTACCCGTAGTGAGTCCTGGCGAATCATTTGCTGGTTGCTGTTGTCATTGGCTTTCTGTAGGTCATGTTGGTTTATTCGGGGTACTTCCAGATGTACAGTTTGTATACCTTATTACGGAGCCAAAGAACTCGACGATGTGAAGAGTAAGAAAGACTAATCGAGTGGGGTGCTAATTAAAAATAGTATATTATGACACGTAACAGACCACGTATACGGTTTACGGGACTGAATGTATACTGAGCATAGGGAGGGGATAGTATGTGTAATGTCAGTGATAGCCTGATTTTGTTATTAAAGTTACGTGAATAAACTTAAGTAATTCCTTTGACTAAGATTAAAACCATTTCTATAAATAATAATACTTATCTAAGACTTGAGTTTCTAACAGTATTTGGCATTATTTTTAAGTAATTCACGAGTTTTACTTTGATTTTTTTTTTCTGCTCTAAAAATAGTTGCTTGATTCGTTCTAAAATTATAATATTACAGAGGGTCTGTATGAGTAACGCTTTATTTAAGTTTAACGTAGGCATAAAGGCTAAATACGATGGATNATAATATTACAGAGGGTCTGTATGAGTAACGCTTTATTTAAGTTTAACGTAGGCATAAAGGCTAAATACGATGGATCCTCCATTTTTGTATTCTCACAATTTCATTACCGGTTAGAAGCTCGTATATTGAATCATGACGGGAGTTGTGCACGGACCGTAGGGGGCGGCCTGGTTGAAGACATTTTGCACATCTGAGGCTTAAAGCGTGGGAGCGCTAGGGGCGACCGAGACATGCGCACTAACTCTCTCATCCCCTCTACGAGCAAAGCACTGAACNAAAGCGTGGGAGCGCTAGGGGCGACCGAGACATGCGCACTAACTCTCTCATCCCCTCTACGAGCAAAGCACTGAACTGGCGCGCAGTCTTGCCGTCGATAACGCGCCTCCACGAGATTTTCAGCGGAGACCCTACCATATTATGACGTAATAATAAAAATAAAGGTTTTATGCACGTCTGTATTCCTTTTATAATGTTTTGTACCGGAATGTTCATGCCTAAAAATGACGGTGAAAACACCCGTTTGAACCATTTTCACTATCACAAAAACGTGCTTTAGAGAGAAATGGAGGAACTGAAAAACTTATACAGACGCGTAACGTTCCTGAAATGCTATTCGTAAGCAGACCTCACTCAGGCACGTTGGACGGTTTTTTAATAGAAACTTTTTCTGTTGGAGCTCTGCACACCGTTCGGCGGCCTACCCAGGCGGTCTCACTGCCACATGAGAGAAGCTCCGAGGGCCCAGTCGAATCAAGCGCGCACACTTCCATTGCTGCGGAACGCGCAGTGCCTGATAAGCGGCAGTGTTGTCGTATCGGCGACTTGTTGCCGGCAAGTGTGTCCCGCTGATTGCACGGGAATTCGCAGTACGTGAGCTGCGGCCACTTCCGGGTCGCATGCCGACTTCCTAGTATCTTACCGCACACTCGCTTTCCATCTTCTACACGCTATACTATAGTCCGTTCACGACTGGAAGAAACTTTTGAAAATCAACCTTTGAAAAAACACCCTAGCCGTTAGCTACATGCATATAACATTCCAAACAGCGGCGAGCGCGGATACAGTTATGCCGTTAGGTTGCCAGCACAAAGAGAGGAAATAGTTCCAAAGTTTTAACGTAATTGTTAATTTATCGCTTACAAATGGGTTTCGAAAAGACTTGTATCTTTTTATGCCAATTATTAATGACGTGATGCTAACGTATTTAGATTTCAGTGTTTCTTGCATACTCACATGTTGCCGCTCAAGGTGAAAGTAGAGCGGCCATTTGTTTACAAACCTTCGTTCCGTGTGTTGTTGGCGAGATGTGGTTGACACACGTGCCAGAGAATTGGTGCGATTATCTTGTTTAACCTATAATAATTCATTTACTGTTTTTTTTGTTAGTTTTTTTTAACTAATATCCTCTCTTTATTATTTCTCGTTGTGCATATTTCTTTCGTTTCTGATACCTGTATAAGAGATTACTCGTAGTGCGTTCTTACGTGTTTAATATTTTTCAAATTTATTTCAGGTTTGCTTAAAATTTTATTTACTGTATTTTACGTTGTATGTTGCGGTAGTTTTTGTGTGCAGTT
>NQII01004651.1:38243-48556 GCA_002778355.1 Clitarchus hookeri
AAATTTTCTTTATGTCCTTGTAAACACATTTTGTGGGCCAATGTAATTGATCTTAACACACACAATTTGCAAACGCAATGGTTAATACTACAGATATTTTAACATACCTTAGCACTGTAGATTTGGAGAGTTTCAACATTTCTGCCACTCTTTCCGCGACGTTGCAGGGTTTCATTTCCCCTCGCCTAATTAGTGAATACAACGATTCGGTGAGGTTAATGATGTCCTGTTGGCGTTGGTGACTTCTCTTTTATTCACCTTGCTAGAACTCATAACTGCACACAAAAACTACCGCAACATACAACGTAAAATACAGTAAATAAAATTTTAAGCAAACCTGAAATAAATTTGAAAAATATTACACGTAAGAACGCACTACGAGTAATCTCGTATACAGATTTCAAAAGCAAAAAGAATCTGTACGAGGAGGTTAGCACAAATTAAAATCATACGTTATGAAAAATCCAATAATAAAGAGCTGATATTAGTATAAAACAAACCGATGAATGAAATATTAGGTTAAACAAGAATCGCACAAATTCTCTATAGCACGGCCATCCGGGGGCTTATGAGAGATTGGCGTTGCCATGTTAATGTTGTTGGATGGACTCCTTGAATGTTGACACATTTCATTGCAAAGTATTGTGTCTATAATATGTAATCAAAGTGAAAGTTTTTCTCCCCCACCCAATATCAAACCTATACACATATACAGAGAGAGAGAGATAGATAGATAGAGAGATAGATAGATAGAGAGACAGACACAGGCACGCACACGAAACATCTAATTTTTAATGCTCACATTTTGGGTTTATATAATGAAATGTTTTTCGCTTGCATCACATATTCTTTTGTGTGAAATTCTCAAGATTAAAAACTTTACGCTTGTGGAATATACATTACTTTTATGATGGGTACGTGCATGTACGATTGCATGTACACACAGTGGAATGTAAACATTGCATGTACACACACAGTTGAATGTAAACATTGCATGTAAACATTACCATGTGACTGCCACATGGTAATGTTTGTTTACCCTTTGGCAGAAGGATACGAAATGGGCTTGAAAGTAGATCTTTAGCAGGGCTTCAAGAAAGTCTCTTCCAGTCATGAACCGACTATAGCAGTTATTCGCTGCCCACACTGTTGCAGAAAATGAAACAACTCACGGAAAAGTACTTGTAAAATGCTATCGTCCATTCACTGTTACTTCACTGCTAAATTTCTACTTTCAGGATGTTCATCCGCCTCGTACATACAAAACTTAGAGTATAAAATATTACACCAGAGAAACACTGCACTGCATTCGTGCGCACTCGCTCCGATAATTTTTTCATGAGAACTATTTCGTACTAGACATTGCCAACGTACCTATTTTCTCACTGTTTTTATTAATATTAATTGTAAATGAAATGTTTATAATTTATATATACAATATAAATAACTAGCAGAACTGCCCGGCTTTGCCCGGGTATAACAGGAAAACCTGTGATATCTTCTAAGATATTCATTTAAATGATATGGTGTAAATGAAAAATTTGATCGTAACTAAATGTCTAAGGTAAGTAACATATTAAATTGAATAAGGATTAATACTGTGTTCGTCAAAACGGCTTAGGAAGTGAACCATTATTTTTGATGAAACTTTGAAAGACAAAAAGGGTTACTGTAGGTCACCCTTAAAAGATAAACATATGCTATCACGGACTTTTCTGTATACCTTTTTTGAGAGCTACAATTATACAGTAGGTACATTAATTCGATGCATCTCTTATGGTTTAGTCAGCGCAAGCCATGGAAGCGCCCGAAAAGCGGTTTTTTTATGACAAATTTTGATATTTCTCTACTATCCTTACTTTAAATATAAATGTATTATACACCAAAACCTTCCTCAAGAAATTCTCTAAATGATGTTGAAAGCCGCATCAAAATCCATCAAGTAGTTTAGAAATACTAAGCGAATACACAGACAGACGTGGATAAGCGACTTTGTTTTATACTATTTAGAGAAGTTTCAATTTAATCTAAACCAAGTTACATACATTGGGTGATTTTTCGAAGGTTTAATTCAGATAGAGTGAAGAAACCGCCAATAGACTTCATACCTAGAAATTTCCATAACATTTAGGACTCTGTTTTCACGTGAAATACAGGTTTAAAATCAAACCGACAAATAAGGACACGGGACGGAAACGGCGATGTAACGTTGACAGTGTGATCCATTCCGACACTGTCACTTCGCTACCAAGCACAGGATTGAAATGAACGTGGTCTCGTTCGATCGGGTATATAACTACGACGCAAGCTTGACCTTGAGTTAGCGCCGCGCGTGGTTGAGGCCCCGCGACGACTTTGTAGCCGTTTTGGGGATTGGCGAACATTTCCAGGCAGTATATTTCGCGATTTCGATGTGCTAGCGCGCCGGTTTTTGCTATCAACCGAACGACCTCTTCAGATCTGTCGATTTAAGAAACAGAGCATCCATTTCTTTGATTTTATTCCCATATCCCAAATCAAATACTGCCCGGTAAATCAGACGTTTTCACGTAAAACTCGCGGCCGGGTTCCTGATACAACCACACCCGGCTTTTTCGGAATAAGTAACTTCATGCGAATTCACGGAATCTCTCTGCGATGTGATATAGTACTTTTTATTTACTAAGGGATTAAGATTTGATTTTCGCCAACTTCCCGTGGCGCAGCCGGTTGGTGCGCCGCCGGTCTGGGGTGTGGGAGGTTCTGGGTTCGAATCCCAGGTACGGCACCAGTGTAAAGGTTAGGTCATAAGTTATTTTGTAAGCCGTACCCTTATAAACCTTCGGGCATATCGCTGGGGGACGTTAATAACCCCTATACAGTAGAATACAATTTTATTTTCGTTTTGTGTGTGTTTATATAAAGGAATCTAAATAGTTCAATTATCTTGTTCTGAAGCGGGATTTGAGCACGAATGAAGCATTAAAGAATATGTGACAGACTACTTACCTATTGGGTTCTCACCGCAAGGGTAGTGTAAACATATTATTTGTGATACACGCAACTTTCCAATTTCCGGTAGTGTTGGAGTGTTTGAAATGTTGCCTTCTGTTTTATAGAGGGACCTACGAAATTAGCGGTACTTGGCATCACGCCAAGTTTGACGGTATGTGACGTTTCTCTGTCGGCTGCTGCCTAGACGTGAAACCATTCCTCTAGTGACTGGATTGCACGAGATCTGCGAACATAATAGTGTTTATTCATTGGTGCAGTGTGAGTAGGGGCGTGTCAAAGTACGGTTTAGTTGACTGACGTATTGAAGAGTAAACATGCTGAAAATGGTATGTCGCTAAACAACGCGAATTCTTAATGTCTACAGTCATGTAAGACTCCCGCCTAACCTGGCGCTTAAACGACGTCGCAGTGTGCTTTGTTTTGGTTGTTGTAGGGGCACAAAAACAGTTAAATGTTTGACAGGGAAGTCATTACTACGCAGCCTACGTAAGTACTCTACTCTAATCCCATATTTCCTCCATGATTTACGTAAAAACTAGAAACAAAATTGCGTAGTATCTTAGACCATTACGGTACGTGATTCTGAACATTAATTGTAAATTTTCGTAAAAGTTCTGTGAACGTGCGAAAATTTTTAACAGTGTAACTACATGCCTACTCTTGTACCAACTGTAATACGCCCGGTTGGAAAGCAGCTACGGTGGTATGCATCGATCATTCCGTTGCCAACTTGACAGATACAAACTAGTCGTATTTTTCATCGCAGTTTGGACTTTTAAACATGCATTGTGGTTGGGAATGCTATTCGTATGGGCTAAAAAAAAGCAATTCTTTATTTTGTTTTGTCAAACATTAATCATTGCTAACTGCCGCAGTAGGCTACATAAAATCTCTTTAATACCCACCGAAATATTTAATTTTTTCGATAATTGAACAGATTTTTATTTTGAAGAATTTCGGTGATTTCCTTGTGTATTTTCTTATAATATGAAAACTAAAATCCATGCATTTTTCTCATTTCTTCACTGAACAGTGTAGTTTAGCACTGATTTAGTGTAAGCTTGAGTGTAGTTTAGCACTGATTTAGTGTAAGCTTGAGTGTAGTTTAGCACTGATTTAGTGTAAGCTTGAGTGTAGTTTTGCCACGACATCATGTGATTAATTTCTAACGCAACTCAAATACTTGAGTACGGGATTAATCGGAATATTATTTTGTGAAATGGGCTTTAGAGGCTTGTGGAAGACGCAGTGCCGAAAGATTTGATCGTGACGAGGTTTTGCTAGAATAACAGTCGTCCCGCGAATGTGTCGCGGAACGCAGTGTGGCACACGTATGTTCATGACGAAGTGGCAGAGTTCCGCCTGTGTTGTGTGGACCATTGCGAATATTTATGCCAACTAAAATGTACGTGTGCGTTTTTTTTTCTACAATCGTCTACAGATTACTGTCTGCATTTCTGTTTGAACGATTGTCTAACAAAGTGCTTCCTTATAAGTTTATCCCGCACAACGACTTGGCGGTAAAAAATGGCTCCATTATTATTATTCCTAGGTTTCCTCATACTATATTTCAAATTATTCAAACCTGCAGTTAAATACTCTTCGCCTTATTTTGGACAGCACGAAGAGTTTGTAATAAAATAGGTTAAAGAACGTTGTGTACTTCAAAAACATTTTACGCCAGCTGTGTGGGCATTTATGGCAGTGCTGATCATTGTTCATATTTTTTCTGTTATGAGAAATTAGATTTTAGAAAAACGAATGGGAAGGGCCCTCAATATATGTGCTCGCTAAGCAGTCTCTCGCGTGATGAGACATAACAGTATATGGTTCGGGTTTTCGTGACATGCTTAATAACTTATTAGCGCCAAGTTTGTAACAAGTAGCTCGGACATCAGTGTAATGGTAGGTTCAAGTTGCGATCAGCGTCTGTCCATAACCGTGCGATATAATACCAACTAAAGTAATGAATGAGGAAGTGATGCACAAAAAATTTAAATGTTTACAGCTGCAGAAAATTAGTAATATACATTGTAGAATATTTTAGTTATACGGTAATCTTGTACGTTTAACATTTTATTGCATCAAGGGACCTGTGACGAACGTATTCTGCGCAACATTGTTACCAGTGATAGCTTTACGTGAATCACAAAATTGTCTTTATTATTTTTGCATGTTTCTATCATTATGATATTAGCACACTTTCACAAGTAGGCCTACATTCCAAATCATTCAGGCGTTCCCATTGCAATGAGGTTTTTTTTTTTAACGCTGTGGCTAGCATTAAGATGGAAAACTGTGGGCTAGGCCAACCTCGCAGTTAAGCAGGTCTGGGATGAACCGTCGACTGCCAGAAAAGTCAAGAATGACAAAATACGCTTGGTTGACGTACTGAGTTGATACACTGTCCAAAGCTGTCGAGCGGGTAACGCTCTAAGTAATTTGCGACTGCCGTAATAGACTAATGACATCAGTATTTATTTACGTACATTACGCCGGCAAGATGAAGTTTTCTTGTAAAACGTCCGCGCTGCCGCTCAGGTAATTGGGCTTTAATCAAAACAAACTGCGTCCGTGTTTTTAATAGGAGCTGTACGCAATGCATGGGGGCGATTATAGGCTGCGTAGTCAATGAATTATAATCCGTTCCCTACCACTTAATGTGCCCCCCTTCCCAAATCCATATTATTCCTCACCCCTCCCCCTCATTCTAAATACTCTATGACGTTATTCGGTAATCTTGCGTCGTAGCTTCCGAACTGCTATGTCACGCCTCCGCATAAAAAAAACTTGATGCCGGATGTACAATGCGCACAATGAATGATCTTGGTCTGTTCGCGCAGAAGGTACGAATGTGTGCGTGGTCCTTTCATGTACGGCCACGATGGTGTATTGAGGTTTGGGGTTCATATTAATGGTTAGCCGCTGTGTTACATGCAGTTCTTTAACTAAATATTCGGGGTTTCGAGTACGTAAAGTACCCTAAAGGAAACCTCCTAGTATATATTTTTTGCCTGTCAAATCAGCGTATGCGAGTATACTCATCTCGCGGAAAATAAATGTTCTGAAAATGACGCAAATGTAAAACATAATAATCTACAGTCGCCACTTTGTACTTTTGTCCTATTAAATATATTTAAAGAAAAATATTGAGAACTGTTAAAAATGAAGCTTTTCTTGATTTTACTTAAGGGAAAGGAGAAAATATCAAAGAGCCGTATTTAGGTTAATCCGTTGGCTTGCATCGCGTGTGATGTTATCAGTACTGTTACATATATAATTTGCGAGAAATTCAGTAAGTGAATGAAGATATTTGGGCGGTTCTTTAACATCGAGGTCTTAAGAGCCGATGAAGGTGAAGTGTGGTGAGCATGAAGCAGCGCCGGAATGAAGGGACGGGGGAAAACGGGAGACCCCCGAGGAAACCAGCTGACCAGCGGCATCGTCCGACACGATTCCCACTTGACGAAAATTTGGAGTGAACGGGCCAGGCATTGAACCCGAGCCGGGTTGGTGGGAGGTAAGCAGTCCATCCGCTCAGCCACCGCGGCCCCTGCGAGAAATTCAGCTTCGCGAGAATGCGAGAAGCGCTCGTGGAAGGCCCGGCCGTCGCAATGCTTCGCTTACGGCCATACGTGACCTTGCGGCGTTTAAAACTGTCAATACAGTTAAGGTTAAAAAATAAAGCGTCTTTACAGTGTAATATCCCAAAATGCGTATTAAAAAGCGAAAGTGTGTCACGTGGTTTTAAAAGCAGCCAAGGTTATAGTTTATTCGCGGTTTCTTCACACTTTTTTAATCTAACCTTTGAAAAATCACCCCATGTATGACGTGCTTGGTTATTTCATAGATATCCCATGCATCGCAAGCGTTTATACTTGTGTTAACATGAAAGTACCTTATTTTTGGTTAAATTTAACTTTTACCTTACGCATAATTTATTTCATTTATAACTAATTCGAATAAAAAACGGTGAGAAAATAAGTGTGGTGGTAATGCCTAGGGCGAAATAGTTCTTATGCAAAGTATTATTATATTGAGTGCGCACTAATGAGGTGCGTTGTCCCTTTGGTGTTATTTTCTATACTTGGTTAAGATTAGTTTGTATGAGGCGGAGGGATATCCTGGAAGTAGAACTTGAGCAGAGCTTCAGAAAATTATTAAGTAAAGCCCGTATGCCACGATAAAGTGTTCCGTACAGGCTCGGGTGGAAGCTTGCACGAGACCTGTCGTCCGAGCCTGCATGCAAGTAGTTAATAGAGGGTTCTTTGGAATAACCTATCCAACGATACTTGCCGCGCAAGTCTAGACGAGTGCATTTTTCTATGGTTTTCTTCTGCAACTGTGGTTCAGGAACAATTTTCACTCACGACTTTAGCATTGTGTTTATGTACAGCATTTCGTTGTTATAACTGATACTTTTATGTTTAATAAATACGAATGTTTACCTTAATTTTCACAATAGATTAAGTAGATATTTTCTTGGTTTTATATTTACTGTTTATCCGTGTTTGATAGTTTAACGCTCTTTCACAAATAAAATGAACAAAATTACTCTACCAACCTCTCTCTCTGATTGGCTAAAATTTCAACCTTCCATCGAACATTGCACACGACCACTTCCATGAAAACGGCCAGCAGTCCGCCAAATCTTCCACGGAACCTTCCACCTCAGCGGCCGCGCAACCTTCCATGGAATATTCCACGGAAACTTCCATCGTGGCATACGGGCTTAAAAGCGAATGGACTACACTTTTAAGAAATTATTTGTAAATTTACCATTTCAGTGCATACGTACAGTNTACGGGCTTAAAAGCGAATGGACTACACTTTTAAGAAATTATTTGTAAATTTACCATTTCAGTGCATACGTACAGACACAAAGCGTGATTGGTGAAATATTTTCCCATACGTTCTTGCGCAGGGAAGTTCCCAACTTAGTACAGTAGCGATGCTAAACATTCCTATATTTTCAGACTGATATGTAGTATCATTACCAAACACTGTATAGGTTAAAAACTTCCATTACAGTTTGGGAAATGTACCAGAAATGTTTTTTCGTTGTACAACTGCCTGACTCGAACGGCGGCGTATGGTAGAAGCCTTGCTCGGCGGGGGTGGAGGCGNTACGGGCTTAAAAGCGAATGGACTACACTTTTAAGAAATTATTTGTAAATTTACCATTTCAGTGCATACGTACAGTGACAAAGCGTGATTGGTGAAATATTTTCCCATACGTTCTTGCGTAGGGAAGTTCCCAACTTAGTACAGTAGCGATGCTAAACATTCCTATATTTTCAGACTGATATGTAGTATCATTACCAAACACTGTATAGGTTAAAAACTTCCATTACAGTTTGAGAAACTTACCAGACATGTTTTTTCGTTGTACAACTGCCTGACTCGAACGGCGGCGTATGGTAGAAGCCTTGCTCGGCGGGGGTGGAGGCGGGGCCGACGCTGCCTAGAGGGAGGACGCTCCCCCATTGTCCCGGCGTGGAGCGCTCTTCAGTCGCGGCCCGCCCCGTCAGCTCCTTCCAGCAGCCTCTCCAGCCGCCCTGACCACACAGCAGCCGGCGACAGCACAATGTAGCTTACCCCCTTCAACCTAGTCCTGTACTTGATCACCTATAATCTAGCTTACATTGGCCGCCCCGCCGTGCGAACTGAAATTACGCACGTACGGTCTGTTCAGGGCCAATAAAGCACTTGTGTAAACCCTGCTTGAGATCTGCCTTTCTTTTTTGTATCCTTCCGCTACGTTTAAGATAAACATTGCCATCGGCCATCCCACTTCCTTTATGCGCCATCCTTGTAGAGACAGTGGAACGTTTAGTAAATAAAATGTATTAATATGCAAATTCGTTGCTTTTATTTGTATAAAACATATACTTAAATAATCCTAAATTTATATATTACACTCTCAATACAATGCCAAGTCTTGGAACTATATTTTATTAATTCGCTGCCAACTTAACTGATAGCTAGCATCTCAGAGTAAACTGTGGTATACATTATGATAGAAGCATTGATTTTTTTCTTCAATGGTTGATTTCAGAAGTGCTCACTTTATCGAGAACAATGTTTACCAAATAAAATTATTCTTATTTTCCACTGCAACGCCAGTACTTGTCCAGTACGCTAATATTAATATTGCTCGGAAAAGAAAACAAATATTGTCGCCTTGTTTTGCAAAACGGCAAATATGGTTGACTCCTGCATTATATGATAGTTCGATACTATGGAACATAATTTTTTTCATTCTTTTCGTTGTCCTTTTTTTTTTTTAATTCGGTGGCTAACGTTATATGTACGTTATACACGATAGTATGAAAACTTAGTATATGATCGTCTGCATGAGCACCCTACCAGCTACACAGAAGTGCTACTATTAAAGCCCGCCGCACATGCCCACACTCGCATTGGCCGTCACGAGCTGCGTGCGAGTGGCAGTATTTAAAACCTATGGCGCAGTACCAAACTCCGCATTTGCTCTCACGTGTCGACGCAGGCACGTACATGAGCGTGTACGCGCGTGTCGGCTAGGTGACCGAGACATTGTTTTCTAGTGGCAGTGGCGCGAGTGTTTGCAAAATGGAGGAACTCATTGAAGCTGTTCGAAGCGAAAAATGTTTATACGACGTAAAACACCCAGATTATATGAATACAAAATTAAAGGATTCTATTTGGAAACGAATCGCAGAGGCGCTGTATCTCAAGAATGGTAAGTATTATTTGTATAAATCTTACTGATATTATAAATGAACTGAAAATGTTGTGTAGGTAGATATGAAATTCTAACATTTATTTAATATACTCATATGTGCATTTTACAAAATGATTAAAAGTTCCATTGTTATTTGTTGTATTAATTGTCGAACGATATCAATACGCGCCCCGTTGCACGCTGTGGTTTTGCCAGGTCACTCGTCCTTCTACGGAGTTAAAATAATCCGTAAATTGGTCTCTTATTTCAAATGCTCTTTTCGAAACGCGTCCTCTCAATGGAGGCAAAGGCAGTAATTGTTGGAAATTTGGTAAATTATCATTTTCCAGGTCCAGGTCCTCATTCATATGTTTACTTATACGTTTTGTGCGTAAATAGTTATGCAAGACACAACACGCCATAACAATTTTGNATCTTACTGATATTATAAATGAACTGAAAATGTTGTGTAGGTAGATATGAAATTCTAACATTTATTTAATATACTTATATGTGCATTTTACAAAATGATTAAAAGTTCCATTGTTATTTGTTGTATTAATTGTCGAACGATATCAATACGCGCCCCGTTGCACGCTGTGGTTTTGCCAGG
>NQII01004651.1:49904-59994 GCA_002778355.1 Clitarchus hookeri
AAACTCAGAAGTTAATTTGAATTCTCCATGTGTTTTCCTTTTAGACATGTAAGAGCTCTTCCATATTTTTTTTTCGGATGATTTCCTTATTAACAATAATCTATTTAAAAACTCGTTATCACTGTCGGATTCTGAACTTAAATCAATCGCGTCAATCTTGTTTCGTTTTCGTCTACGGAATGGCAGAAGAGACACTGACTGATGTACGCCTCGTGAAAGCAATTGCGGACACACACGTGTCCACCAATGTCAATGCGACGTTGGCGCAGTATCGTGAACGAGTGCNGCGACGTTGGCGCAGTATCGTGAACGAGTGCGAGTGTGGGCATGTGCGGCGGGGCTAAGGCAGTAGTAAATTATACATGGGAAGTTCCACATGCGGTGTCGGTACAAGACTAATGGTCGAACTAGCTGTTCACAATAGAGGTCCACAACACACATCTGATGTTCAAAGTGTCCATTAGCTGGCATGCTGCCGCATGCAGCAAAATATTACCTTGTACGTTATTCAGTATCTTCTAATCAACTGTAGTGATCGCGGCATGAAGTTTTGCCAAAATATCTGCAATTTCTTACGCCAGATAGATGGAACCGCTGCGACGAAACTGTTGGCCATAATATAAAATGACCCTATATTTCTGTCATGTTATAGTTATCGCTTCTCTATGCTACTCCGGTGTTACGATCTGCCATTTTTTCCGCCACGTATAATTGGCCAACTGAGAAATGTGTAAGGCCAGAGTTGGAAAGAAGTACAGGTCTCCGAAAAGGTAGTTTGTAATCGGGAGTGGATGATAGTTTAAGTCTGTTTGGGATGCTGGTTGAAGTCCCGCAGCCTTGAAGGCCACGCTGTCAACACAGCCATGCGTCATCGTGACCTCATCACCAATGACATAGCAGATGTTTCAAAACATTAAGATTAGAATATCATGTAAGAAAAAGTTGAATTACAAAATATTTGTGTTTGATGAGCGCTTCGAGCTCGCAACCCGAAACAACACGTTTCTTCCACTTTTGACGTTACAAAGTTGTAAAACACACGCTGACGTTTACTTCGTCAGCTGCAAGGCATTGCTAGAGTGCTCTCGTCCATAACATTTAAATCATTGTTTTCAGGAAATTTGTTATTTTTAGCGCTTGCGTCGTCTTCTTAACTTGACGTTGGAATTCTGCTTGGTCGACTCAGCTGTGGCCAGAGGTCGAGTTATTGACGGTCGGAAATACTCTTATCACTTTTGTAAATTCGAATGAAGTTAGTGAAGTGGAATGATTTAAGCCATACACGTGGTAAACATGTTATCGTGTATTTTTGGCTACCTTTAATCCTGTAAAATTAGTTGTTGCGTACATTTCTTTAAACCTAAGAATGCTTGTGCTTTCTCATATAATATCTCGCATTTGGTTCTTAAAACTAGAAGCAATCCTAAGAAGTCATTTGCGTGCAAAATGATAGGCCGGTAAACCGGCCTATCATTACATCCTGATTTCTATTGTCGGCTCGTAATACAAAACATGCGTGTTAAATTTTCAAGAACTAGACCAAACAAAATCCTTTGCTCACATTTCGGTTAGACCCAGCATTTGCCAGTGCAGAGTATTGTCAGCTCTCTATAACCCGCGTAGCGCACCAAGGCGGCTGGCTATTCCTCTGGTGCGTGTAACCACATCCCCGTTTGCACACGGAAGGAGCTCTTAGTATTACGATACGTGAGCAAACCGCATTGCTAGGCGGTAGCAGAGTGCTTTCTAAAAAGTGAACTGCTTTCTTGGATATTCTTTTCTTTCATATTCGTGGCGCACGAGTTATAGGCAGCTGTGTTTAATGTAAATACATACATTTTTGTGTGTTAATACGTAGTTTATTACAAAAAACTGCCTACATGCCTGTGATTTCTAATGCAAATAACGTTATACCTTAAGTGAAGCTTTCAAATCGTGACATATTATTGCAAGTATGGCACGCATTCATGCAATTTGAAGAAATTTTGTACATAATAAATTCAGGCTATGCAGTATCCATTGCAGTGGCTGGTTTGAGTAAATCTGAAGTACCATAAGCCAATTTCCAAGCAAGTGTGTCTGAAGTGAAAATTTGCAGAGAAATTATTTACATTATTAATCTAATTTTTCCCTGTTCTGTAAAAATTAAGCGCAATAAATTATAACGAGTACTAAGGCGAAGGTTGCTGAAACATCTGCATGATTTCGCTCCACCTCCATCTCATTTCCCTCCCCCCCCCCTCAAGGGATTAAAAANTATCACACTTTGGACGTTATAGCTAATATATTAGAGTTGGAAATATCCAACTTGGAATAACGTTAGAATTGTTTAAAAACTATTCACGCGTGTCCCACTTTCTTCGGAAACAAGGAAATGGTTTTCGGAAGAACAATATGGCGTATAATTTACCTAGACGAACGGTTACCAGCCGAATAGAAATTACTTGTACTCAAAATCGCTGAACACGAAATATATGTTACTTTAAAAATTATACAGAGCTCGCGGGAAAATAAAACCATTTGTATATGCGCGTACATACGTTATTTTAAACAACAAAACTATGATCTGTTTCTGGATGTAGTTCGGGATATGGATAACAGATGGCGTGGTACGGGTTCTTATGAGCCGCGCCTGTACCTTACACGATGACAGCACAGTATTAGAGAGTCGGGATACGTGAAAAAAGTTTCGTAGTTTCGTTACATTTGGATACGGATCGTTTTATTGTGCATTTCATTTTGAACATCTATACATTACTACTTTATCAAGAAGTTTAGTTTGTAACACTGACAACCACTGTTTTGTGACCACGTAAAATAAAATGTATTAATTAATCTAGGGACTCTTTCTTATCGCGCATTTTCAGCTTGTGTTATGTACGTGGGCAGTGCACTCAGAATAGCCAACGTAATTTTAACTTTAGTACGTTCGTGTATCAGCTGATACAGGATTTTGTAAATAGCACTTTGTTTCGTATACGTGAAGTTGCCACTCACTGACTGTCAGAATCTGGCCAACTTATATGAGATACAACAGATACCTGTCACTTTTATATTTCTGCTGCTGTCTTTAAACGTGCTTTCATAAAGCACACATGAACGCGTCACTTTGGTTCTGCAGGAACCATAGCAATTTAATATTTCACAGGAGTTTATTAGCAGAATATATTCGGAAACCCTTTCGAACTTTAAATATCTCTTATTCACCCACACGGAGTGTACATCCCTCGTGTTGGTCTCGGAAACACTCTTTTTGCGTCGGTAAATGGTAAGCACTGAACACTATATTTACGACAGCTGCAATGTCGAGACAGCTTCATCGCACATGCACGAGGTCGATATAAAAACTTTATGGTCGCCCTTTTTCTTTTTTTTTTCTTTTTTAGTGTGCTGCAAATTGCGTTTAAAATGTAGCGGCACGCCCAGGTAGTAGTTTCATGGTCTCTGGAGAAGTCTGGCAGTTCAGTCATTCTCGCAGTAGATGTTTCCTGCGGGCGTAGGTACGTGTGTCACATTGCCAAGTGCTCGATTCGTGGCACTTTGAGATGTGCATTTGGGGGCAACTTATATTGTATGTCACTTCTAAAAAATGTTGCACGGGTGTATCCGATAAATGGAAGACGGTTTTATTGGTAAATTACTGCAACTGATACGCACGCATAAGTATAGGCCGTTCACGGCAAACTGAGTATTTTTAAATGCCCAGCTTAAGATACACTTGTATGCACGTGATGTATTCCTTTGCCATATGTAACATTCAAGTTATGAGTCTGATCGCACTTTTCATGCGTCATCCAATTGATACTATAAAATTATTAGAAAAACAAATATTTTACATATTTGCCCATTCCTATGGTAATATACATTTAAAAAGCAGTAAACAAAATTTATTATTTCAATATTCATGCATGGTTACCTAATACGTTTAATTCAGAATTAGTCATCGAGCTACTTTTCCTCCGTCGTTGTCAACTTTATTGGGCACATACGAATCAGTGTGTCTCCTGTTAATATTTTTGCGTTTTCCACAGCAGCTCTTATTAATCCGCTACCAACTTAACTTGGAGCTTGCATGTCAGAATGAACTGCAGCATACAATAAGTAAGGAGCGTTGATTTTATTCCTTCAAAGGTTGATTTCTGAAGTGCTCACTTTGCCATGAACAGTCTTTTAGCAGCGAAAACAGGACGAGGACAGGGAACAAAAAGGTTACAAATGTATCATTCTCAAACCACTGCAGTGGTAAAACCGAATTCTCAGAAGAAGTGGTTTGTGAAGTACTGTGAATTTTATGCGACTGAACGTGTTGATTAAATGGAACTCCCTTGTCGAGTTCTTTCAAGTAAATGTGTGAGACTCGCCGTAGTTTCTCAGGCAACTTACCCGCAAAGCCGGTTCCGCGGTAATAATGTATTCAGTGAGGAAAACCTCGCACGCGTAACAGATGTGAGTGAGTAATAAGCCGCTCCTCTAGCGTTCTGTGTACACTCGTGGACACAAAATTTGATACCTAGTTCGTGGCTGCTTCAGACTGCCTCGAAAGGTAGAACAGCGTGCTCTGGATGATTCTACAGTATTGCATGGTAGCACTCACTCGTGGTTTCAATCGTGATGTATACTCTCGTCCACTTCGCAGTTCCCAAACACTGAGATTTTACTCAAAAGGGAGAGGTGGAAACCATCTTGTATATATCAGTTATCCCTAAAGCGTTTTTTTAAATCCGAGTATTCTCACGTGAAATTTTCAAGGCTGTTAATGAATAACTTATGTTCCTGTAATTACAATTTTTTTTCCCCGTGGGTGTTAAAAAAAAAACAGCAACCACCATCCACGGTGTATGAATAGCATGTTGTGCTTTAGCAGGACCGAATTGTTAGGAATAGGCCTGGAAAAGAAATCGTGGCAAAAAAAAAAGTATGGTTTATAATGACTTCCGTCTCTCCATATTGCGAACTCTGATTTATAGCTATGATTTTCGAAGTAGGTTGTTCTCTTATTTTCGACACTGACATGTTACTCTCGTAATTGACCTTGGTAGCACTTCTGCTATGCTTATGTTCGTACGTGTTTGTACATTGGTTTTGTTTTAATGCCGATGTTGCTGTCTGTTACATAACAAAGAAGTTATATTTGAGAGTTTAGAGCCCTTAAGCATCCAAAATGGAAATACCTTTATAAGCTACTCAAAATTAAAAAAAGTTATGACTTCGCATGGACATAGTGTATCAATTTGGCAGCACTCTGCTGAAACTAAAGATATACAAACTTCTCAAGGTTTCCGAAAAATGGAAACAATGCAACATTTATAAAGGAACACTTCCTGTGCCTCTCATCGATAAATTAACGTAAATGACGTGTAAAACAGAAATGGCTCATGAACAAACAGAAAACAGAATGTGGCAATTGTGCACTCCTGTGGATTGTCAATAAGCTGTGTTGCCACCTCTTGCCCGCATCACTGCAGCGCAGCGTCTTGGCATACTCTTAACCAGTCTTCGGATACGTATTTGTGAAATGTGTTGCCACTTCTCTCGTAGGGCTTCTCTAGCTGGGTAAGTGTTCAAGAAGAGTTTCTTCAACGCTATAACACAACTACCCTAGACTGATCCTGTTGTAGCCCCGGTCTGGCACCAGATAAAGCACCTATGGGATCGTCTGAAAAGGCAAGTTAGAGGACGTCCGGACCCTTCACAAACATTTGCCCAGCTGTTACTTCCGCAACCACGGCCGGTGTCCTGGTTTTAGATTTCAATGCTCGGAGCTGTGATAAGGCAGGCCGTTCAGCAAACGCCTGGTCACAGTTCGTAACAATGTGCAAACATCTGTTCCGTGTTTAAAGGTTGGTGCTGTAAAGATGAAGCTAATTACTTCCAGGGACTTTCCCGTCAGTCACGAACAGTGTTTGCAGTAAAACAGCTGTGGCACGTGCGAGTTTAATGTGAACAGATTTGAAGATCCAACTTGGGCATCTTCCCACCAAATCAACATTGCAGTGGTCTTTCTCGTGAGTATTATTGCGTCGATCAGACGACACTGAAATTTTCAGGGACGTATATAACTCACCGTATTGTTAAAATACATTATAAAAGTTTAACTTTTGTGTATGTCTGAAATACTAGTCTAAAATTCGATGTAAGTTTAAGGGAACAGATTGCGTTATTGTTAAACCTTATTTTTGCGGCATGCTCCATCGTTCGAGAAAGGGCATGTCTGGGCCGTCGGTTTCGTTCGCGAGAGCGCAGAAACTGGGTCAGGCGTGATCACACCCGAGGGGCAGAACTCAATCTCGCCACATTTTGAAATTAAATGGGTCTGGAGCCCTTGATGGCCGTGGCCGTAAAGGCGTCGCGCTCGTGTGGCGAGCAAATTGCACTTCCAATGAGATTTTTAAAACTTGGAACAGTTTCCTCTCATTTACGCCAGCAGTTAAATTTTTATGACGGAAACGGGTGTGAAGTTGATATTGAACTAGTTAAACCTCCGGCGGGAGTTTGTGCACCAGTAAAAAGTTGGTATCTTTTTAACATGCAGATGTGCAATTGGCTATATTAACTTTTGCATCTACAGCCATTCAGATGGTTGTAGCTTTATAAGCTAAGAATCCTGTCTGTCTTCATTAAAAACATGCCGCCGGTAGTTATTAGACTTCTTGCTTGTTTCATTTAACAGAGAAAAACAAATAATTATAAGTTAGCTGTTGACACTACTTTAGAGAAAAGTAATTAACATCGAATCAAGCACTGAAAAGCATTTCTAAATTGCTGTTCCCGTTATAAATATTCTTCTCTAGAGATGTTGTACGTTTGAGAAACTGTTCCCAGCAAATAACTGTACACACGAAGTATTTTGCTATTAACACAGATCGTAAATAAGCGATTGTACAACTGCCTGCTCCTGAGTTACGAACAAGTTTGAGTTANTACTGAAAAGCATTTCTAAATTGGTTTGAGAAACTGTTCCCAGCAAATAACTGTACACACGAAATATTTTGCTATTAACACAGATCGTAAATAAGCGATTGTACAACTGCCTGCTCCTGAGTTACGAACAAGTTTGAGTTAAATCGGTTATTAGGGTTCAAAGCAAATGCACAACCAAGTTCACCATATTTACCGACGTGTATTTAAAAAAAAAAAAAAATTGAGTCCATGTATTTATCCCAGTTGGCAACACTGGTGCGGTGTTAGTGCGTTGTTTTAACTCTGCTAACCAGGTGCTTAGAGCTACTGGGAGTGGATGCTGCGGTTAGTATGTTTCTGGACCATAATCATTGTCCCAGAGATCCCTGAGCGGCCGCGGAGGGAAGACCACTTGTGAAGTTTGTCTCCTCCGGTGCTAGCTGGAGCTTTCAGGCTTTGACGACGTCTCGAGTGGCGGCCCATAAAATGAAGTTCAAGGAGGCTGTAATCTGAGCTGGTGTGTGTGATCGATCTCTTCACCGCCGATGACGTCTCCTGTCGTGGAGGAATGTAAGGAGTCTCGTGCGACCAGCTCCATCTTGTGTGTGCAGACTCAAGATGCTCTGTCAAGACATACGCCTTGTGCTTAGGTCTACGTCCATCACCGCGCTTTGCCCTTTTACAAGTCTAGCCAAGGGAACTTCCAACTTTTTTGAAGCCGTGCTGAAGATTTACTTTTGGGCGGCTCGCTATGCAGGGCCCCTATCCTTCCGCTACATGTAAACTAATGGAAAAAAGTCTGGGCAGAAACACCAATGAGAAAACAATGCACCATGCTTGTGCGCAGCACAAACAATCAAAAATTAATATTTTCATACATAACGTTGAAATGTTTGTTCAACGATGCTATCCGAAAACAAATATTTTCTTTACAAATAACATAGAAAAATTCAGATTGATAATATGTTTAATAACTATTTCCTATTTACCACTATTAACATATCTCTTTTCACTCTATTTTTAATTCATATGGACTATGAAATAAATATTTTAATGCATGAAAGTATAAGTAAACTTTTTATTTAACAAAAGAAAAGTTACTTTAAAGTTAACGCTAATATGCAACACTTCTTTTATGAGATTTGTTTAGTAAACCATTAGACCAGTCAAGCATANACTTTAAAGTTAACGCTAATATGCAACACTTCTTTTATGAGATTTGTTTAGTAAACCATTAGACCAGTCAAGCATGGTGTAATTTTTCAAAGGTTTGATTTAAAAAGTGCGAAGATACCATGAATGGACCATAGTGTTCACACGCGATTGCCCCGTAGTCAGTTCATGATCGGAGTAGAACACCTACGAAGTCATCCATCCTAAAAAAAAAAAAGTCCCCGTGTTTACTTTAACGTAATGCTGGCTTGCACATACAGCAATGTTGGTAGAAAATTATGGAAACTATTTTGAGTTCTTAGTTGCTGGAATTGGTCATTTTGTTATACAAAATATGATTAGGATGAGCTAAATATTAACATATTAAAGTTCGTAAAAATTTCAAAATGCCACTTTACTAGGCATTAGTTTCTTGGAAATAGTAATACTTATTTGTGGCCGGAGTCTATACTGTAGGCAGAAGGAATTAACGAAGTAGGTCGAGGGTGCTCGTTGAAATAGTGACACACCGGACTTGTGGTGGTGTGGATGCTGGCCGGGCAGATAATCATTCCAGACCCCGTCTACGTCATGACTACCAAGAATGAAGTTACAGCACCAGGTTAATTCTGAGTCCGCTATTTTAAGACAATATAAATCACCTTTAGACATTGTGCAAAACCATGCGAAGTATTATTTCGGTACAACATGTAGACACCGGATAGTTCGTGCATTTTTTACGTCAGCATTATGTGGTCATTTCATTGGTTGGAACACACGTGCGACACATTTAAGATCAAAATAAAACACTTTCCTGCTTGATACGAATTTGCAGTCTACTTGTCATGGCAGCTGTTACAATCGGCCAGCGAGCCACTGTGAGTACATGTGGAGCCAGACTAGCGAAGCCACATGGCCATATTTTAACATTCAGTAAACATATACGTACCAAACCTAACTTATCTCGGACCGACCTAGAATTTTTCTTATGAGTGACAAGCACCTAGTGTAACATTACATTCTTGGAAGCTAGTTTTACTCCTTGCAGCTTACAAAGGCGAATTCACCATTTATATTATCGCAGTTCAGAATTATACTGCATATTGAAATCTCGCAAACTGCGTGGTCCAGCGAAAAATATAGACACTTAGAACAGCAGATGAAAAAGTAATGCTGTTATTTTACAAGGGTTGCGAAGTTTTGCCGTGAGAATAGCACGAAGGAAAAACAAATGTCATTTATGTTTTTGACAGGCTCCACATCTGTTACTTGCATCAAATAAGCGTCTTATATATTTTCGACTAATCGCATGTCAAAATAACAATTTTGCTCTTTTTGGAACATGCAAAAAAATAATTTCCAAAAATAGACAATGGAAGTTCAAAAGCGTTTTCGTAGTGCATTTGAAGTTCTGTTTGACATAAGATACGTGAACAAAAGACTCTGGGATTGCCCTCTTATAACTGCGAACCTGCTTCTATTACAGGCGGAGTCACCCCCGATTTTTGCGCGTGGGGGAACTAGACGGACGTTGCCTTTTGGCTGGTGGATTTTCTCTGTGGTTTCCCTCATTCCACAACCATTGCAATTTAGTACTGCTTAATCAACACCAAACTTCACTCTGGTCGGCCTGAAGGCCTGTGGTGATATACGCGGCCCCTCTTTCACTTCAGAGACTGCCAAAAAAATATATATATATAGAAGTCCCTTACATTTAAATATAAAATATTAAATGCAAAATTATTGTTGCGATTACATAAATATACTGAAGTAAACTTATCTGGTAATAATTTTCACCCAGCGTACATATATTTAATTTTTTTTTATAAAGTGGTAATGCAAAAACAGTTAAACTTAATTTTCGTTTATTTGAGGGGGAATTGTATTACATGCAATTTTTAAATATATGTTCGGCATGAATATGAAACAATAAATTGTTTGCTATTCAGCGCGCACGGACCGTAGAATGATCTTGTCCAGGGCGCCAGCACTGCCGTGCCGGGCATCGAACCCGTGGTTCCTACTGCCGTCGGCTGGA
>NQII01004651.1:60013-90816 GCA_002778355.1 Clitarchus hookeri
AGCCTTCGCGAGGTCGACCCCTCCGCCTGTCAAACTGCTTGGCGGCGTGCTCGAGAACCGTTGGGGCCGCCCCGCCGGTCCTTGGTTACGTCATCTTTCAAATCTGGCCGTCGTGTATGTACACATGGTCGTCTAGATAACTTAAACACTTGAACGAACCTGATTTGTGCATCTCGCACCGGACTATGCTTGTAGAAGATGCTGAGTGAGTTCTGATGTCACTTTGTCGCATCAGCTCTACTGTTCTTTGTGGCAATCCTCTTCAGTGTTCGGCGGTCCCGATCACCGAGTTTGGTTTTCTGCCATTGCTTATACGTATCACTTCTTTGCGCCTGAGCATAGGCAGGACCTTTTTTATTAGCCTTACTTATGTAGGGTTTCCCACGAGCTCTTCTTCCCACATATCCACTTTCGTAAACACATTTCTTATGGCCTGAGCTGACACTTGTATTTCTCTCTCGTTTTACACTTCTACTGCTATCTTCTGTGCACTCAGTTTAGGGTTTGTGGCCACTTTTCACACAATTTAACGCTTGTCTCTGAGGCAACTTTGAATGGCAACCACTTCTAGGTGAATTTTGCAGTCTTTTTGTTTTTGTGAACCCGTACACAATATATTTGAGGTTAGTAATATATCTTCCAATAGTTTCGTTTGCCTTTGAATGTCTTTCCCATTCTAAATAAATGCACTACGATCCTCCGTTCTTTTTCGGCCGTTCCCTTCAATTTGCGTCCCATAACTGCTTTTCAGACACAAAATAACTGTTCCTAAGCCCAGCACTAACTAGTACGCATATACAGAGTAAAAGCTGATGGCAGGTTTATCTTATGGCGCTTGGGTTAACGCCGGCTGTGTGTTTACGAGACCTATGCTTGTTTGGCGTTAAACACTGCATGTCTGTCAACATTATTGTGCCTGCTTGAAAATGCGACTTTCTCGATTCTTTTGAGTTTATAGGAAACGTGCCGATACTCGTACAGTGTTAGAATGAAATAATTTTCTTTAATTTATTGTTGTTTTATGAAATCTTTATAACACAACTGCCTGCAGACAAATACTTTTGTAGCCATTGCATTTATATATTTAGACTCNGTTTTATGAAATCTTTATAACACAACTGCCTGCAGACAAATACTTTTGTAGCCATTGCATTTATATATTTAGACTCGGGAGGGTTTATGGAAACTAAATATTGAAGTTACATAAAATACTAGGGAGGGCTTTAATTTAGTTATACAAAGTAANGGGAGGGTTTATGGAAACTAAATATTGAAGTTACATAAAATACTAGGGAGGGCTTTAATTTAGTTATACAAAGTAATATTTACAATATAAGATTTTGGCGAGGGAGCTCCGCATCATGTTGAGGCATTCAAATACGATATACAACTAAACCTGTATGTAACGTTGCTTAAGACTGATTGTTCTGATTGGAAGCGACGAGCAGCGCTCCAAGTTGATGCTGCATCTTGAGAGCTGTTCTTCTCGGCGTGGGTCCACCACAGTGTTGCTAAACGTTGAATAGTTTTGTGGTGGCGCAGTTGCACCAAATACCGTGTCGCCGGGAGAAGAGATCCGCTGACGCTTTGGTGCTGTGTTTACAAACAATAATTGTAGAAATGTATTGGATTCTTCCCCTTGCTTGGATACACAGACACGCCCGTGCAGTTTGATTGACTTGTTCGTGTTGACATGATTCATCACTTGCATAACGAAATGCATTCGGTTTGTCTTTTTCGATTATATTGTTTTTAAATGTAAAGTTTAATAATAAGAGTAAAATACAATCTGCAAAGTTATATTCCCTGCATATATTATTTTGGTAGGATAGAATAAGACTATGAAAGGTTTTCATACACCAGTTACAGATTAATTCTAATGGATGTGTAAATAATTAAAATGTCTCATGCAGCCAATTTTTATTCTTTGGCACCTTTATTTTCCTAAGCTAAAACTATACTGTCAACTACAGTATTAAAAAATTGCATGCGTCAAAAGCATTTGCGTAAAATGTGGGACTGGACTAATGTCCTCCTGCCTTTCATCGCTAGGAAACCTCTATTTTACAGATCCCCCCCCCCCNCAGATATCGGCTAGTGGCGAATTGTTTGGCATGGTGAATATTAAATTGTGGCAGTTCAAAAGGTTTGTGCCGACCTTTTTCCCCTGGGCTCACTCATGGAGGCCCCGAGTTTATACATAATTTCACTTGCTTTTCTGGTCCCCCATTCGCCCTGAAACAATGGCCAGTACTGTTTCTAAGGCCCTAGGGGCTAGTGATAAAATGGCCTTGTTACGCAAAAGTTTGCAGTGCACGAAATTGCCACAGTGTTTTGTTTTAACGTGCTGCCATTCATTGTAGTTAATTTGGTATAGCGTTTGCAAAATATCCCCGGAAATTTTTTCTATAGCAATTTTTTTTTTGTTACACAAAATTAAAGTGTAATTTTAATAAGTTCGTGTATAGTCGCAGTTATGAATTAATGGCAGTAATAAATGTCTTCGCAACTTACCGGCGTGTTTTTGTGCGAAAGATTTGCTCCTGCAAGTAGGCCTGCTTTCGTTCCGTGCAGTGAGGAATATTGATAATTATATGGGAGATTGGTAACTTACTGCTTCGCAAACCTACAGCATCTAGAGGCATCGCGATTAAGTGCTGTGGTCGCCTTCAGTAAGACAAGTGTCGAGTTGCATCACCGAGGGTGTGTGTGGAGGTAAGGACAGTTGAACAGGGTAGTCCGTTATACAACGTAACGTGCATTCCTAACAAAAACAAACCAAGAAGAACCATGAGATATTTCCTGTTCCTTCCATACATTTTATCCATTCCGCTGGTATGTACTGTATATTGTGTACGGTTTCACTGTTCGTTACATCTCTTAATACTGACAACAGATAGGTTACTGGAAAAGGAAAGGTCTTCAGTTTGCAAATAATCCACTTGTGCATCTTTCGTCCAAACTGTAGGAACTTGAAGCTGCTGCGTCGGTAAGAAAGAGTGCGAAATTGGAGAGGGGCAAATGGCTCGTGTTCCACATATTTCTCGGGTTTTCACCGGAGTTTGTCGAGTAGTACCGTAAATGATAATACGGAGACAAAATGTTTTTAGCACGGCAATAGGATAAGTCAGACTGCGCGTGCAACTACATTTTCCCTCGCCTGCCGCGCCCCGCTCATGCGCAGTAAACCCAACCTCCAGCAGTTGTGACGCTAGCAGTACGTGCCGTCGGCCAGTGAATATTGTATCACTTACTCAGCGATACACTATCTGACGTAGAACCATCTGGAGGTCGGTTGGCCTGCCCCAGAGGGCACACGGCTGCAGTTTGCTAGCGACACGTGGCTGTGTCTTCTTTTACGAGTCGTGCTCCGGGGAGCTGTCACTTATTACGAGCCCTTTGAAACGACGTGCGTGTTCGCGTAGGCTTAACTGTTCACGAGCAGTGAATGGCGGTACCACCCAATAGTAAGAAAACTAGCCGGTCCTTGAGTAAAAAAAAATACTGGCCCTCCCCTTCGTTTAAAAGGTAATTAAAATGCTGGATTTTGCTCAATAAAGTTGCTGATCATGTTGACGACCACGCAAGTGTGGAATGAGAAATATGATAAACCTACTTTCATTCGCGTAATTTCTAAGTGCAGTCAGGTCCTACGTTGTTAGCAGGCGCGAATTTACGTGGCCATCCCTTAAAAAGGTTTTAAAGTCATATTATGAAATGGAAGGATGAAGAGTGTGCAAGATTTGAGGGGGGGGGGAGGGACGAAAACTAATACATTTATTTCCTACAGTGAAAATTATTCTGATCTAACATGTTGTGTTTTACACGGGTCTATTTATCCTACCTGTTTAAATTTTAATAAGACATTAAGCACACAAACATAATTAAAATTAATTTTGGATTTCATGGCATGGAAAAACATTCCTAACAGCATATGCAAAATTTAATTGCCCCATTCAGTAGGTATGTGCAAAATTTCTAAATTCGTGCTTGGTTGTCAGTGACAACATTTTTAAAATGTGTGTTTAAGACTCGGCTTCATCTATTATACAGAAATTCGTCGTTTTCGTGTCAGAATTTCAGTTGGAGGTATTAATGAAAATGCTTGATTAGAGAAAATTTATAATTTACGAGTTTTTAATACTTTTTTTAAAATGTAATTTTCACTGTGTGTTATTTCCTGTTTGCAAAAGGCAGGGAATTATTAATAAAATTTGAATATTTTTTTTTTACAGCTAACAGATAAAACACAATGAAAATTCAGCACAAAAATATTAACTCGTAAATTATACATTTTCTATAATCGTACATTGTCAGTAATTGCTCTGAACCCAAAATTGACACGAAAACGAAGAATTTTTGCAAAGAGGGGAATCCGAGCCTTAAGCAGCTATTGAGTCAGAGGGGGAAGGGAAGGACGGAGGCAACACAGCGTTCTTGTAAGTGAATGTTTACTTTTCTACGCCTTCTTTAATTTGAATTTTAGAGGTGGATCAGGCACGGCTTTAAGAAAGCAGGGCGACATTATTTTCGCTCGCTTCCGCGAGCTGCGGGTGAAAAATATTGTAAAATGTAATTTCATACCGTGATTAAATCTGAGTGTTCTCGTTTTAGGAGGCAAAAATATTCGTATTAAAATCCAATCGAAAGGAAAATGGATATGCCTTTAGCCTCCAAATAACCATCAGTCTGTCCATGTCCCTAAAGGGTTTTCACCTTTCTGTCTCGACAATTTGGACGGTGTATTATATTTCCGTCCGTACATCAGTCGTCTCGGCCAGGCGTAGGAAACTTGAACTTTGATATAACCTCCACAGCTCGAATGTTTTGCACTACCTGTAATTGGGTGCACTCGAAGGGTGTTTGCTAGGACAGTAGGTGCGTTACAAAAATACATCCATCAAGTCAGGCGTGGTATTCCGTACAGACAGTGTGCAGTTTTCATTCCATACTTGGTCGCTAACAAATAATGGTTGCGCAAAACTTGTTTGAGGCGTGTAAGAGAGATTATACAATAAAACACAAAACGTGGCATAAGAGTTACCGACGACCCAGATAAGGAAATATTGGAAAATAGTAAACTTAAATGACAATATTTTTTTTTTAATTGTTGTTCAGTAGGAGGACNCAGGAGAAAGTAGATTCCAGGTAACCACGTATCAAGCAGAACTGCCGCTCGGAAGTGATGGAGGATACTCTGCTTGTTCTCGGGCAGTGCTGAGAGCCGGAGGCTTGACAGAGTATTCGAAGGAAGTCCGAGCCGGGATGAAGGAAAGAGGTATTTGTTCACTTCCGTCGCTGTTATCCTCCCTGGCAGAACTCTTTAGAACTAAAGGAAATTTTCTTTAAACAGCGAAGGTCTCCTTTCTTTCGCCGTTAAACCGTCCTCGTAAACGGGTGTTAGTTTTTTAAATATTTTTTTTTTTTTGCGAAGTGGCCAAAACTTAACCTAATATAACAAAATATGTTCCCAAGAAGAACTTCAGAAATGGTTAACAATTTTTATTTTTATTCAGTTTTGTAAATATCGTTAAATTTTCAAACTGGTAGTAACAGTGATTTAAAAATTGCTCAAGCCATTTAACTGTGTAAAGTAGGCATCAAGCTTGTCAGTATAGTTTATTTTAACCTTGATCTGTCTGGCCTTGACTTAAGTAATTAACGAGCTGTCGATAGACGTTAAAATATTCATGGTACTTTTTTATTTTGCGGCACACAGTCGCCTCAAAAAGTATTGGCACACCCACATTGTAGAGACTGGTTATGAAGAAAACTGTATACGTCTGTAAACAAAACCTTTAATTATTGACATACACAACATACAAAGACTTTATTGTACAAATTTCCCGTCCATTACAAATAAATATATTTTAACAAACACGTCTCTTTTCTGGACAACAAAAAAGTATTGGCAAAGGGAACGGCTTCTTTGCGTATCGGTGTTCCGCATGCAATCCCATCTAACATCCGAAGTAGAAGGAACATTCAGTGGCAAGAACTAAGGGGTGTAAAAATCAGACAGGGATCATAGTTAGGAAAATAATTATATTCCTAAATAAAAGCAAACATTATTTACCTTTGAGATATTCTGCAAACAAAGCATTTTTGTGTAACATGTAAGAGTTTAGTCTAGGAACAAATGTGAATAAAACTGACTGGTCATAAAACACCCTTTACTGCAGTGTGTAAATATAGGTATTAGTTTTATACGATAGAGTAAAAATGGTGAATATTAATAGAATAATTATATTGATAAGTTCTCCTCTTGTTTCAGGTAAACTGGCTTGCGGCAGTTCAAAGGTAAGACTTAACAGAAATTATTATGCTTGAGGTCACTTAGGCTTCACACCTTGTACTTCAGAGATCTTTTCATTGTCTCTGTGAAATAGGATGAACGACCAGTATGCTAACAGGTTAAGTTATCTTAACTATTGTTGGAAAAAAACTAAAAATATTATTCTTTGTAGATAAAAAAGGATCTTATTAATTTAATGCAACTGCATTACGTTTACCTAATTAAAACCTTTTGGTAATTGAACAAATTTGATTTCGCAGTTGTAAAAAACACACATAACTATCGGTGAAATCTGTTTTGATGTTTCCAATAATACCAGTGTTTTATACCAGAAACCTGTCGTGAGATTGTCATAACCACATTTTTATAGGCGTTTTACTAAAGAACGTACAGGAACGTAATAAAGAAAATCAATTTGAATATTAAATGTATTATTCGCCAAAACGTATTAGATAATAATAATAATANAGGAACGTAATAAAGAAAATCAATTTGAATATTAAATGTATTATTCGCCAAAACGTATTAGATAATAATAATAATACTCAAGATTGAATAAGGCAAAGTAAAATAATTTAATTCAGAAACATTATGTTTTTGCTTTGGAATGTTGTATGGTACATTTTGTGATGAGATAAGCATGAAGTCTACGCTGATGCACTGAAGATGGTTGGAACTTAAATACGTGATGATATTTGGTACGCACAGGTATATGAAACTGGCGTTTGGAATTTTTTTGTTCGTGACAAAAATATNGGAACGTAATAAAGAAAATCAATTTGAATATTAAATGTATTATTCGCCAAAACGTATTAGATAATAATAATAATAGACTCAAGATTGAATAAGGCAAAGTAAAATAATTTAATTCAGAAACATTATGTTTTTGCTTTGGAATGTTGTATGGTACATTTTGTGATGAGATAAGCATGAAGTCTACGCTGATGCACTGAAGATGGTTGGAACTGAAATACGTGATGATATTTGGTACGCACAGGTATATGAAACTGGCGTTTGGAATTTTTTTGTTCGTGACAAAAATATGAGAACCTGGTAGTGAGTGAGGCTAATCACGAAAACATCATTTCATGATTTCTTGTTCTTTGTGCGCACTTTGCAATCAATCCAGCATGGAGTCCTGCTCGCCCCCCACCCCCCCTTGCCATTACGAACCGGGTTCAATCCCCGGCCGGGTCACTCCCGGATTTTCACGTGTTGGAATCGTGCCGGACGATGCCGCCGTAGGCGGGTTTTCTCGGGGATCTCCCATTCCCCCTCCCTTCATTCCGGCGCTGCTCCATACCTCACTACACTCTTTTCGGCTCTCAAGACCTCGCTGTTAAGGGCCGTTCAAATTTCTACACACACACACACACACACACACACACACACACACAGATATACACACACACACACACACAGAGATATACACACACAATCTCACTCTCACTCACTCCAGCATGGAAATAATACAAACTGTGAACTGAGTAGAAGTAGGTGCGGGAGTAGTACGAATGTCTAATCAAATGTTGAACAACAGTTTAACAATGTGTGATTCTGCAGGCGTATCTTTAATCTGGTAAATGATGCCACGCCAAACTTAATCTTTCAAAGAATTTTTCGATTTAAAAAAAAAAAACCAAAGCTGGCTACTAAAGATTAATAATTTTTCTCTTTTATTGCTTATTTAAACGGGATTTGTTGCAGGACTGGGCGATATGCAAGCTTTTTGTTTCATGAAAAAAAAAAAAAAAAACAATTGGGACGACTGTTTTTTTTTTACACAAAAGCTAGAATCAAAGTGATTTGGGAATGAGGAGGCAGCTTTTTTTCTCCTTGTGTGTATATCTTATGACCAGGTGCTCAGAAGAAAAGGTATTTTAAAAATAGAAGAGAGTTAGTGAGTGATGCTACAGGGGGGTTAATGCTTAGAATGTCAAGAGAGTAGTGTCGTTCGTATCTTGAAAACACTACGTGGAGTTCAGAGTAATTCAATGTAAAATACTCTGTAGGAGGAACTGTTGGTGAACAGTAAAAATATTTTGTATTTTTTACAAAAACCTTTGTGAGTACTAGTTGCCAAACACTTTATTTCAACACCAAAAGTAAAACATTACATCTTTAAAACGTATTGTTTTATGAAACACACACAATTCATGTTTCTCCTTCTTTGTCAGCCTTTCAAGTCCACACTACTAGCTTCTTAAAATCCAGTTTTAGTTTCACGCATTAGACGATGCTGTGTTGTAAAATGTGCTCCAAGTTACTTGTGCTGTTACAAAAATAAAAGTATTGGCATCTAGTTTCCAAAAAAATTTATTTGGAGTAGTACAGACATTTTCTTTACTGTGTAGCTATTCTCTGCTTGTGCACATTGCAGATANTTTTCTTTACTGTGTAGCTATTCTCTGCTTGTGCACATTGCAGATAAGACGTTGTTATTCAAAGTTGTAGTGTAGCTTCGCGTTCTGTTTTTCCAGATGGGTTGGCTGTGGTTGGAAATAGCTCGCACCTCGTACAAAATACCAACTGATGAAGTCCAGTGTCATGTAGTGAAATGCAGTGACGGTTTTTCTATGGCCTGATTAGTTAGATTTCACTGAACATACTTAACACTTCGTTATTTACTAAGTTTGGTTTTTACCTTCAAAATTACGACGAAAATTCCTTTCCTTCGCTTTGGCCGCACGTCTAGATCCATTGTAAGTAGGAGCTACCCCCTCAATCTCATAAAACCGGAGTCTTCAGGGTCAATATGTTCTTGTTTGGTTGATTGTGTGCTCAACAAAAATATCAAGGCGTGTGTTAGCGAGTAAAAGTTTTTAGTTTCTGTAAGTTATGATTTTTTTATACTGCTTGGGTTAACTTAATCGAAATTTGCTGAGGCAACCATGGCACATTTACTAGACAAATAATAAAACTTTGATTTTTTTTTTTTTTTGCACTGAAGTGATTTCCACCTAGCTGGGATTATAATATATTCACGAAATTTTGCAATATATATTTCAGTAATTNTTTGCACTGAAGTGATTTCCACCTAGCTGGGATTATAATATATTCACGAAATTTTGCAATATATATTTCAGTAATTAAATTCTCGTTTCTCATAGATTTAAAAATGCTTTACTTTTTTTTTTTGTAAAATCTGTGTGTAGTCTGCATTCAACGCCTGCTACCAGTAGTATTTCGTGTCGCTCGTCGGAATTCGTATATTCATACAACTTGGACGTGCATTTGCTCTCAATTTCAGTCTGGGGAATTTAACCTATTGCAACCACAAATTGAATAATAAGTCGGCAAGTTCCCAAATATTCGGCACCCTTAACTTAAAAGTCTGGTCGGGTCGCATTTCAGCTGTCGCATTCAGGTTCTGTCTCCTGGCTGGGGAGTTTATCAGGAACAGGCAGTCTCACCAGAAGCCAATGACGCTGCATTCCACGCCAAAAAATGTAGGGAGTTTTTATTTTTTATTTCTGCCGCAACGAGCGCGTTCATTCGACACCNGCTGCATTCCACGCCAAAAAATGTAGGGAGTTTTTATTTTTTATTTCTGCCGCAACGAGCGCGTTCATTCGACACCGGACATGCTGTTCACGACGAAACTGGACCGGAGAACGTAGCTGCGTACCGGGTGTTTCGCGAAACTACGCTCCCAGGTTCCCGGGACGAGAACGGGGAAAAAAAACAGAAGCAGTGTTCAGAGCCCGGGGAGTGTCGCAAACAACCGCTGGTTTACCAAACCGTCACCCATTGTGACTCGGCTTGAAATATGCATTACCGTGGACGCCTTGAATTACGAGTATTGTGCTGCTGCCTGGCTGCGACCGGGGGAAGTTTTTGTCTGACGTAGCGATGTACGAGTGCAGTCCAAAAACAAGGCAACAGGCGCTACCCCTGGCGTTTGCACACTCGTCTGCTTCCTCGCGATGTGACGGTGCAAGTTTTTATGACNAAGGCAACAGGCGCTACCCCTGGCGTTTGCACACTCGTCTGCTTCCTCGCGATGTGACGGTGCAAGTTTTTATGACTAGTTGGTTAAATAACGTAGGAAATGAATGGAGCTTGTGCTCCGAGGCAAATAAAAAAAATTATTTTAAGTGTGTAATCAGTTCCAAACCAATATAACTTAAAACATATTCCCTCGCTACATGCCTGAAGAATGATTCCACGGAATTTATAAAACTCATTACCCGTCTTATTTTATTTTTCCGCGTGAAACACTTAAGTGAGCCACACAACAGCATCAGTTCTCTCTTTTCCGAACCAATCCGGCATTCTTGTACCGTGCAGTTCCTCTGTATCCTATTACCCCTCTTACGCATGTACCTTGCATATTTTCGCTTCGTCAGTTGCTTGATTTCTGCTGCAGATTAAAAGACCGTCATTAATACGTGCAATACGTGGAAATTGTATAAAGTTAATGTGTTGGAAGCGTGCTGCAAAATCTCAAAGAAATGTTTTTGTTCCGTGAAAAGTCCGGTCGCAAACATTTCCGGAAGCGTTTCTAAATTTTGTCTTGCAAAAATACTCTGGAAACACAAATAATTTTGGAATGTAAATATTAAATATAATTAAAACTTCTACGCTTCGGTTCACCACTCGCTCTTTAAGTATGGTTTGATTTTTTTCCACTGTAAAACATAACTTCCACAGACATATTTTTTTTGGAAGTATGAAATTGAAAATTCACGTTAACCGACTGTAGTTTTTTTTCGCAGTTTGTGTAATTTATTCCAAGGTTTCTAATACTGCGTGTACCGTACGCTATATTTAAATATTCTGATTTTCTAAAATCAAAACTATAGTGTGTTGCATTTTATATTTATTATACCACGTATGGAATAAGTGACACTAGTATGCTCATATGCCTAACATCCCTCGCCAGTATTTAACGCGGAAGGCAGTTTAGTTAGCGGGTGCTGCGTGGTTGAAACGGACCTGCATGGTGTGCGGCATGGTGCACGGAGTGTCACATTCCCCAACCTCCCGCGCTGCTCAGCAATACCGGTGTACTCTACCGTTCCGCAGACACCCACCCCTCAACACTCCCTGCCGGCACGCCCCGGTATTGATTGGCCGAGCGGATTAATTAGTGCCGCACTCGCTCGGCGCGCCGCCGCTCCAGAATACTTTAAATTGATTCCCTCTTGCGTCTCCCCCTGACCATCCACTGGGCGTATCCATGGAGACCCTCCGCCCGGAATGCGGCAGCGAGATGGAGGTAGGACAAGCAGGTTGAAGTGGCGTTCAGCGCGCAGTTCCCTGGCCAACACCACTGACACCGTTTCGATACGGTTAGAGCATGGCGTGCCGTGTCACGCCTGCATGTACCACCCACGCCATTACTGTTCAAGCATCGCCGTACGATGAATTCCTTTATAATGTTGGGGCCGCGGAAGAGTAGTAGTCAGACTACTCGCCTCCCAACAAGGCGATTCGCGGCGGGGCCGGTCATGTATTTTCGCATGTGGGAATCATGCCGGCCGATGCCGCTGGTCGGCGGGTTTTCTCGAGAGGATCTCCCTTTTCCCCCGCCCTTGCATTCCGATGCTGCTCCATACTATCGTCACTCCACCCCCATCGGCTTTCAAGACCTCGATGTTAGCCGCCCACATCTCTTAACTCTCCATTATAATGCTGTTACAGTTAACGGCTAGGTGTGGTCCATGAACAATCAATATTTAGCACTTAAAGGCTGTCTACGGTTAATTGAGCATTTTTGAAAGCTCTACGTCTGATATACTTTACCTTCTTGTTGTGTATCCTTCTGACAATCATAAGCATAAGTGTTAAATATCTTATGGTTTTCCTAACAGTTAAAATGTATTGAGTTTGTGACCGATCAATATTATTTATTCATTAAAGTTTAAATACATGTCAACAAATAAGATTATATTCTGTATATATATATATGTATGTGTATATATATGTATGTATATATATATATACACACACACATAGCGCACACAACACACACACGCGCGCGCGCTGAATCGCCTAAAATTTGCACTGCAAATATTTCGGAAAGGTGCTATATATTTGCTGGTTTCACATAATTGGAGGTTAGACAAGGGTTCATTATTGCAGCGCAGACACAGATTTTAATATTTATTAGAATGTGTGTTTATTGAACAAAATTAAATTTTTTTAAAAATGGAACAATGCCTATCCATAACTCAAGGAAATAAAACTAGAGAAAACTAGAATGTCAATGGTGGGTTTTGCAGTATTCTAGTGTAAGTAGCTTACTTGCTATTGTAATATGACAATTTTAAATAAGCACAGTTGTCTGCTCCATTTAACTGCTTAGTTACTAGGCTACGATGTTCATAAGCTTGTATAAATTATGTTTGCTTTACTCTGATTGCATTGCAAACTCATTGTCAGTACGTTTTGATAGTTCATACTACCTGGATGTAGGACGTGCTGGAAGATGGTATCTACTAACGCTGAAGAACCCGACATACTCGTGGTGCGTGGCGAATGTAGGTAGAATGCTGTTCGTTCTTGTAATGGGTACGCTGATATATCCTATTAAACGTCAATCATCTTGACAGTTATTTGCGGAACTCTTTAGCCAATACGGGAAACTAGAAGTGCAACACCTCGAAAACGTAAGAGAAACAAACGAGTGACTGGAGAAGAGGGTGAAGTTGTTCTAGCTGCTGTTGCTGTTAATTCACAAGTTAGCTCCCGTGCAATAGCAAGAGGGAGTGGGCATAAGTCAGGAAAGTGTAGTAAGAATTCTGCACAGTCATAAGTTCCATCCGTGTCAGTCTGTCTGTCGAGAGCTTCATGGAAATGATTTTGAGAATAGTTTTAACTTTTGTACATGGGAAAGCCTACGGATAGTTCTTGAGGAAACATGTTTCCCAAAGTGTGTGTGAGGAGCTTACTGAAGGTTTTCCGTCATGAGTATTAATAGTATCATTATTTCTCTGGTAGTTAGTTCATGATGACGGCCAGGTCTTTCCTCGTTTGTGAAGTCCTTATTTCTATGTAGCTTGGTAATACGCCGCATAGTCGAACGACTTCTTCCAATTGTGTCAGCGATGCGGGAACACGAATTCTTTTTCTTGAGGTGCAATGAATTGGTAATGTCTCTCTTCTGCTGTTGTTTCTTTACTTTTTTGGCCTTTTTCTTTGTCTTTAGTGCTATACTCCTTCCACTCCACAGCATGCGTAGTAAACTACTGTTGGCAATGCACGCTGTAAAAAGTAGCTTCACTTCATATTTCTTTGTTGGTTTATGTCGTGTGATACTTGACGACCAATCGTAAACCACGTTAACTAAGAACGTTCCTTACTTTTAAGTAGTATTCGCATTACGTAAGGCAGATTATAGAAATTGTTAATTCCTCACATGGAATTGAGGCGCACGTAATATTGCCACGCCTTTTTTTTTAACAATTTACTTTTACATATAACATTTGAAGTTTCTATTCATGAGTCACCCGACTAAAACCGTGAAATTGTTGGGAATCATAATTACCAGTATGAAAATGCATACTCTAATGTGTATAAAATAAGAAACACTAACACATAATAATTTAACTTGCAATACGGCGCTGAGTGTCGGGAACTATTTCTATGAATTATCTACCAACTTCACATGGGATTCTGCTTGCCATTGTGCATTGTAGCATGTGCTAATGTGCAGTGATTTTTTTTCGCTTTACCGTGAACAACCTTAAATTCGTGAGAATTAGCTACCGAAATTCGGGGNAACTTGCAATACGGCGCTGAGTGTCGGGAACTATTTCTATGAATTATCTACCAACTTCACATGGGATTCTGCTTGCCATTGTGTATTGTAGCATGTGCTAATGTGCAGTGATTTTTGTTCACTGTACCGTGAACAACCTTAAATTCGTGAGAATTAGCTACCGAAATGCGGTGAGAGGGAAGGGGTGTAGGAATTTTATTATAGGAGTGTTATTCTTTATTATGGAAGACATGTGATATGCTAGGCCATGTGCTTACTTCTGGGACGCCGGAGTAGTGGGACCATGGTACCCTCGCCTACGCGGATGTCCTCTCGAGCAGGAGGAATGATGGTAGATGGAAAGTGGAAGGTGATTTACAAGGAAGTAGGCGACCGTGCGGCCAGAGGGCATTCAGCAACCCACGCCAAGTGTGTTATCTGAGGCCGCGTCGCCTGCCGAGGCGAGGGCGCTCGTTATCCCGCCCGTGATCTGCCGGCTAGCGCACCGCACCGGTCCCATTTCATGCTCGCTTTAACTGTCACGCGCAGTGCTCACGTTCCCACCCTCCATACCTCATCAACCCACCACAACCCCGTATCAACAAGTAAAAAAAAAACTTACGTCACAGCAGCGTTTTATTTTTCATGTTTATCCATTCCCCCCTGTAGGGTCGTCGCAAAACTGTTGGGGAATGGGCAAGGACACATTTATGCTTCAAGTTCCGCTTGGAGGCACCAAAGACTTCACGAAGGGGCGCTACAAGAAAGCACAATATAAAAACATTCATGCTTTAAAAATGGAGAGAAAAAATAAATCTTTAACAGCAGTGTTTATATTGGTATGAATTTCGTGTAGAATACTGTTGCACACTTGCTGCTCTGCATCGCTTCTCTTGACCCGTCCCGCTCGAGCGAGCGAATCGGTGTGTCGTGGGCGAGTAATAACCCGAGTAGTGCGCGGAGATTTGCAAAAGCGTGCCGCTACCGCAGCGATAAGCCTATCGGGATTCGTGAGCTCCAGTATTTACGCGGATTTAATTTCTGGGGTTATCGTTGCAAGAATGTTCTCGTCATCGTCACTGCTTCAGCAGGACTCGGGGCGCGGGGAACCTTCTAGATCGGGCCTCCGATCAGACAGTCGAGAGTTTGGAGGATTGTAATACCTTAAACTCTGTGTGAGCGAAGGCCGCGAAGCGAAGAGTGACAGCAAGAGTGACGAGCGGGAGTGAAGTCTGCTGACTGCGAGCATCGGTACAGTGGAGAGAGAGAGAGAGAGAGAGAGAGAGACTGATGGGCGGGACTAGTGAGTGAACTGGGTGCTTGAGTGGCTGACATTTGGAATGATGGCGCTGGACAGATCGAATATGTGTAAATATTAAGTTTGAATCAAATTAATGTAACCAATATAGACAGTGATAAGGACTTTGGTTAAAATTGAGAGATGCATTACATATTTCGCTCACTGATAATAACAATAAGTTAGTGGTGAATGATAGTCTAATGTTGTAAATAATAGCTGTATGAATAAATTAAAAACACATTTAATTATTTTATTTTTAGCAAGACCTCCAACCCTCACGAACCCGAATACGCCCTTCTGACGACCATCTATACATTGTATAAAACTCAACGTCTCTCTGTCTCTCTCTCNTCTCTCTCTCTCTCTCTCTCTCTCTCTCTCTCTCTCTCTCTCGCTCTCTCTGTTAGTGCGCTTATCACTCGAGAACCACCTACCCGATTTGTGTGTTTTTTTTTAANAATACGCCCTTCTGACGACCATCTATACATTGTATAAAACTCAACGTCTCTCTGTCTCTCTCTCTCTCTCTCTCTCTCTCTCTCTCTCTCGCTCTCGCTCTCTCTGTTAGTGCGCTTATCACTCGAGAACCACCTACCCGATTTGTGTGTTTTTTTTTAAAATTCATAGTATTTTCTCTGGCCAGGTTTTAGTATATATTTTGTTACGTAAAGTAACATCAGGAATAAGCAGTGAATATAATAGTGAATCAAGTCGGAAAATCTCTTGCAATACGCTGTCTAAACCGTTAAAGATGGAACAATATCATGTAGTAAAGAATTGTGTAGACTAAAAAGACCTAACAATTACTCCGCGGTAGCATATATCTATCTATAACTAAACAAAAATTTTGTTATCCACGCGAGTGGAGCCGCGGGCACAGCTAGTGTAATAGTACGTCTAAGTAGCGTGAATAGGCGAGTGGGTTGGCAGTGGAATTTATTTACAATGAAATTTTTCCTGTATCGTTTACCTGTGTCAGGGTTTTTCCCATCATAAATTATATTTACAAATTGTAAGCTTGCTCAGGTAAAACAGGATATTACTAACCTTTAGTGGCCGGTCTCTGTATATTCTTCCTAGTCACTTACAAAGACGTCTTCACGCCGTTGACTTGAAAATGAGCGTTCTCCTCTGTCTGATGATAGGTAATTACAAGACTATTTCAGATGGTTAAAAGACGCGAGGAGAGTTTGTAAAATAATGTTCAACACTCAGCAGTCGAGGACCATAGAAGATGGCGAGGTAATTTGAAGTTGTGCTGTACGTACCCTCTGTAATAATTAGCTCTTTTAAGGTCTCTGCAGTTCATTTGATAATGTCGTAAAATGTTTTTTCTCGTGTGGATTTCGACTCCTCTCTTTTCTTGTTCCATAACATCGTAACTGTGACATTGTACTGAATACGGCACGTCACATAGTTCGGTGTGTTCGTATGTATGTCTTAAATGTGTTCGATGTTCGGGGCGCCCTGTTTCTTACGCTGCTCCTATCTTCGGTGTCTGCACACAAATTATGACGTGTTGAGGTAATGGAGAGTCCATTCTGGGAACTCGTTTGCTTATCAGAATAGCTGCTCCAATTACCGGAAACTTAAGTTATCCCTTGCTAAGCACCGTGATAAGAGACATGGGTGAGCTGTGCGTAGAAAACTTCCGAAGCATCCGACGTGTTTTACTAGAATCGTCTTCAGAGCAGTAACCGAAACGGAATGGAAAAGCAAAAACTGGCCCTGCAATACGTCTGCACTCGACAGCAACACGATCGAATTTCGCTAGGCACTTACATATGTGTAAGATTTCCCAGGGCTGCACTTATGGCAGAGATGTATCCAAAACTTCAGGAATCTGGCATTTATTGGGAAACTTAACTTTCACTGTGGGATCTGGCTACAAATAACACTCAGTCCCTTAACTCGCATGTAATTAACATTTAATTGCACTTGTTGCCAGTAGAAAATATTTTTGGCGTCCTTGTAAACACAAAATGAGTTGAAGACCGTGCATTGCCTGAGCAGTAGCCAAATTATAAAACTTCAGGTGTGCCAATAGAAGCAAAAATATTTTTAATTATTTCCGAAACTCTNCTGAGCAGTAGCCAAATTATAAAACTTCAGGTGTGCCAATAGAAGCAAAAATATTTTTAATTATTTCCGAAACTCTGGTTTGGTGCTGGCTACTAACTACTCACAGCGTTAACCACGATTGTACTTATTTTGCAGCATGCCGTACAAAAAGGATTGTCTTGCGCATTGTATGTATAGGTGCAAAAAAAACCACGAGACGTAAATATCGGGAAGTACCTACCGCTTGCAGTACAAGCCTCTGTGGACTGTTTGTCCAGCTTGACACTGTACAGATGTGGTCACAGGTGGTACACACATGGACATAATTACTGGAATAGAGGTGTGTTTACGTTATTTGCTTACATTCACGTGTTTACGGAACATTATCTGTCCTTTCCTACCCTACACGTATCGAGGATATTCTAAAATCTGCTTCAAGTTCGAAAGGGTCGCAAACAACTGCGTGCTGCCAAGATAAAAGTATTGGAACGCACCGCTTATGTTAGTATAAACAGACGTCGCTAGTTGTCTGGCACGGATGAGGTGCTTAGTACGAATTATCCCCCCCCCCTNCTAACAGCCAGTGAGACACAATGAGTCTTGTCATTCCTCGATCAGTGGCAGTACTGTCACCGTTTGGACGTAAAGGTTGCAGATACCACGCTAGAGGTTCGAAACACAGCGCTTAATCTATATTCAGGCAGGGCAAAACGTACGCCAATATTGCAGATTCAGTAATAGATGTCGAGCAACAGTATTTAACTTTTCTCGGCGATATAAGAAGTTCCACATGCTGTTGAATGAACCCATAAATGGCAGACCGCTGAAGCTTAGCCAAAGGGAACATGCAAAGAAAAATCAAGCGGTTATTGCACCTGCGATTACAGCACAGTTGAAGGAAAACCTAGGTAAAAAAAAGTTCATTTTAGGAGTGCTAGGAGAGTCCTTAACAAGAATGGGTGTTATCCCCGAACACCCAGACGAAAGCCAGAATGGTTAATCAGATGAAACTTTTGCAGTTTGCGAATGATTAAATAACGAAAGGTACGGACTTTCGGGAGAGTCCTCTGGTCAGATGAAAGTAAATTTAATATGTATCGGAATGATGGGCTTATTATGTGTGTAGCGAAAGGCCAATACAGAATGGGACCCGAAGAACATCATTTGCACTGTAAAACATTTGTGTAGTGATAATGGTGAGGGGCTGTATGGCTTCTAAAAGTGTTGGTAATTTTCTACTTGTGGATGGCAAAATGGATAGGTTTCAGTGTATGAGCATATTGCAGAATAATCTCAAGTGTACACTCTAAATTCCAATCAATGGAAAACCACTGATTCGCAATGAAATTCAACTACTCGAATCAATGAAAAAAGGCTTCACTTAAAATCAGACTAGTTGTTTCAGTGTAACAATATTACTGATTGAATAAATGACGGCTGACTGCTTGCGGAAAATTAAATATCTTGCTTGTAATTGAATTTAGCCAGAAAATAACTAGAAGTAAACATATTTCCGATAGTTCACTATTTATATTGCGCAATTTATAGTAATTAAAAAAAGTAAAATAAATGTTGCTGGTACTCGGGATCGAACACACGCTTTTCCCATTCTGGTTTATTAGATCGTTGCTTTGCCATCTGAGCTAAGAAGTCAACATTGACGACATAGGGTAAAACATATGTGCTAGAACTGTTCACTGAAACTGTGCAGTTTTAAATTGTATGCCCTTTCTTTTCGTTTTTAGTGTAATTGATAACNCCAGAAAATAACTAGAAGTAAACATATTTCCGATAGTTCACTATTTATATTGCGCAATTTATAGTAATTAAAAAAGTAAAAGAAATGTTGCTGGTACTCGGGATCGAACACACGCTTTTCCCATTCTGGTTTATTAGATCGTTGCTTTGCCATCTGAGCTAAGAAGTCAACATTGACGACATAGGGTAAAACATATTTGCTAGAACTGTTCACTGAAACTGTGCAGTTTTAAATTGTATGCCCTTTCTTTTCGTTTTTAGTGTAATTGATAACNTGCTAGAACTGTTCACTGAAACTGTGCAGTTTTAAATTGTATGCCCTTTCTTTTCGTTTTTAGTGTAATTGATAACGTTAGGATTGTTAAAACAAATAGTACGTATGAATGCACTCACTTCACTACATTAAATGCAGTTGAAACCTTCAAACCGATTGCAGTGATGATTATGTGATAGCAAAATGAGACATAAAAACGGAATGAAAGACTGAATGTTCATTTTATCTCGTATAATGGTGTTAGAAAGACGAAAATCACGTTTAAGGAAGTATTTTTTATTGGTTTTATTAGTTTATGTATTATTTAATTTAATACACGTTCTTTAGCCGCCATTTTGTAAAAGTTGTTTAACTGATCAATCAGTTTAAAAACAAATCACTGAAAAACGGTTATAAAAAAATTGTTGATGAATCAGCGGAAAATATCACTGAGTCAATAAGTGAAGGAAAACAGGAATTTTTTCATTGATTCATCAGTTAAATTCACTGAAGTGGCTGTTGAATCAGTCGGGTACTAACAGATTGAAACAGTGAAATTCTCGCCGATTCAGATTTAGAGTGTAGTGTCAATTTGGGCTTAGGAGAAGACAATTCTTTCCAACAAGACAAATATTCTAAGTATCCTTCGGAAATTGTTCGTTCGGCTATGGATAGTGTAAAATACACATAACACGTTTAGAACTCCACCACAATCCCCCGATTGCAGTCCCATTTAACACGCATGGAATGAAATTGAAGACAGTGTGAGGAAACTCCATATCAGGTCGAAAGTACATCTGAAGGATATTCTTCTGCACGCAATACCAAAAATACTTTCGTAAATCATCACAGGAAAAGGACGCATAACAAAATATTGAATACCTTGCAAATTTCCATGTGTCCAGTGGAAATATGCTTTTGTTTGTAAACATTCATTTATACGAATGCCGATGTATGTACTGTATAACAGGGTCTGGTAGTCTTGTATTAAATAAGGTTTTTTCACACCCGCTTATTTCCGCCTGTTATTTGCTATAATATGCCACTATGTCCTGCCGACATCGCACTGTTCCAATATTTACGTCCGACACTGTACTTCAGCCGTAACTACGTATTTGCACTGCTAAGTTTACAACCGTTGGGCAGTAGTAAAGATAGTGATACAATACCGTGTTCTCATATTTCATTGGTGCACTGTTCAGCGGAATAGCTTTAATCGACTGATATGTAGTTCGCGGTATTTCGAACTTTATCCTGCTGTGTGGGTGGTGGCTCAGTTTCATCTGGAGATAAGGTTAACGTTTTGCGCTATGTCGGTTTATGTTACAAAAAAACATCTTCCCCGTGAGTATTTATTTGGCTTGGAAAAATAAATTGGTACATGTTTAATTTTCTTTTGCGCGCGTTAATACCTTGAAGCTTATTTGTGTAGTTTAATTGACACTGGGCTTACATTTCGAAAGTGGTCACGTCAGGATATTTGATGGGATTTTCTCAGAGTTTGAACTTATACACTTATCAAATGTCAGCAACCTTATGTTTGCAGATCCAACATCTGTCGCAATCCTTTGTGGCGCATAGTTAAATGTGAGTTGTTCTCATACACACGCTCAGTTTAGGCATTTAATTTAGTAAATAATTNCCTTTGTGGCGCATAGTTAAATGTGAGTTGTTCTCATACACACGCTCAGTTTAGGCATTTAATTTAGTAAATAATTTGTACTCCTTAAGAGTACTGGAGTCATTCGCATGTAATGCATCAGTTACTGCATGATCAGAATTTATGACCGTGTGGTTCGAAGTGTACAGTGGAGATCCCGTTATATTTAGCCTTTCTATGCAAATACGTACCTAAAATCGAGACTTTTCCAGTCCTGTTTAAAAATATAAAATATGTTTTTTCTAATAAATATACAAAGTTAACTGTAAGGTTGTCCATGGAACGTAAGAGCTCAGATATCATGCTTATTTCTAATCGAGACCAGAAAATAGACGTTGATAACGGTATTTGGCGTTAATTGGATTTGCAGCTAGGAATGTAACTAGAGTACGTATACCACGTAATTATTACATATCGTTATGATCGAATTATGTTATGCTTATCAAGCATGTACCGAGAGTTGACGCAGTTAAGTTGTTCACTNCCTTTGTGGCGCATAGTTAAATGTGAGTTGTTCTCATACACACGCTCAGTTTAGGCATTTAATTTAGTAAATAATGTGTACTCCTTAAGAGTACTGGAGTCATTCGCATGTAATGCATCAGTTACTGCATGATCAGAATTTATGACCGTGTGGTTCGAAGTGTACAGTGGAGATCCCGTTATATTTAGCCTTTCTATGCAAATACGTTCCTAAAATCGAGACTTTTCCAGTCCTGTTAAAAATATAAAATATGTTTTTTCTAATAAATATGCAAAGTTAACTGTAAGGTTGTCCATGGAACGCAAGAGCTCATAAATCATGCTTATTTCTAATCGAGACCAGAAAATAGACGTTGATAACGGTATTTGGCGTTAATTGGATTTGCAGCTAGGAATGTAACTAGAGTACGTATACTACGTAATTGTTACATATCGTTATGATCGAATTATGTTATGCTTATCAAGCATGTACCGAGAGTTGACGCAGTTAAGTTGTTCACTTGGACTTGGTTTAAGTTTTTTTGGTATCTCATGCCGATTAGAAACAAAAAATTATTACATTAACTTTATTTTCATTACGTAGTTGTTGGGGTTGGCTATGGCGGTATATGGGCAGACCACATCCTCACATTGACGTATGTTTAACTGCAGGTAAAAAAGCACGAGTTTTAAAACTGTATAAATAAATCTTGGGGAAAATGACACCAACAATTCGCTTAAAGATTCCCGGGTGTGGTGGCTCAATGCTGGTTTTGTGGTGCATGTTTTGGCAGCGTACAGCATAGTTGGAGACAAAGCATGCGTGACGCGTGCAGAGTTGGGAGTTATTGTTGCAGTTGTTTTTAAGGGCGTTTGGAAGTATAAAATTATTTCATAAGTGTCTTATATTACGTATTTTTTTCATTGAGATTCCTAAGTATAGTATACAAATCATAAACATTTTAGAAAATTACTTGTTAAAAAATAATGAAAAGAACTACAGGAAGTTTAATTTATATCCTTTTCGCAACAAATCTCAAAATGAAATAAAATGAATACATATACAGCTGTATCATATACAGCTCACAGTAATTGTTCATGCCATCAGACTGTCACGGAAAATATATATTAATTGTTAGGTGGTTCGCCCATATTTCAATTTTAATTTTTGAAAGAATTCAAATACAAATTAGCTAGAACAAGCCCTTGCCACAAGTGAACCAAGTGTCAGATTTCAAAGAAATGGTAATATATCATTCCAGTTATTTCCAAAAATAATGTATATGAAACAAAATTTTGTTTGAAATTACTTTTGAAATTCGTACCAATTTATAATGCTTAAATTTTAAGCTACAAATAATTATGAACGTTATTTTTGAATGGCTTTATATGTATATCAAGATATCAGTGTCACGAAGTCATGCCTCAATCGAGCAAAAAAAAACAAACCTTTTTTTGGGTCTTGAGCAGCCTAATTCAAAGCATGAGCATTGTTTATTTGACTTAACCAACAAAATCTGCTTGGTGGTGTAGCGTCCATCAGGGGGACACAAATCATAGCGTTGTACAGTAGAAACATTTTTCTTCGTAGCTTCCAGGCTAGTAGGATGAATTTGTTAATTTTTTTCCAGCAATCCCTAAATAGCTTGACATGTAGTTAGACTAACTCGGTTAATAAAATTCGAATTTGACACTCAACACTCCCCCCCCCTTTTTTTTTGTTTTAACATTATCAAAGTATTATCCATGTTCATTAATTATAGTGCGAAAAAATACCTCTTAAATGTATTTACTTATGTCCATAGTCATAAATATCTTGGATGCTTTANGTATGTCCATAGTCATAAATATCTTGGATGTTTTAAAACGAAGGTCTTTCAAAGGATGCATTATACACAATGTGATTTCATATTTACATCTGGTGGTAGCTTTTGCAAAGGCTGTGATTTTTATGTTATCACTGATAGTTTTCGAGAAAATACTGGGAAGGTGGAAAAGTCGTACACCTCCTGATGGAGAAAATTTTCTTACTTCAGAGGGCGTGGGACATAAAATAACTTCGAATACGTCAAATGAACTACACAAATGTTNTGCCATCAGACTGTCACGGAAAATATATATTAATTGTTAGGTGGTTCGCCCATATTTCAATTTTAATTTTTGAAACAATTCAAATACAAATTAGCTAGAACAAGCCCTTGCCACAAGTGAACCAAGTGTCAGATTTCAAAGAAATGGTAATATATCATTCCAGTTATTTCCAAAAATAATGTATATGAAACAACATTTTGTTTGAAATTACTTTTGAAATTCGTACCAATTTATAATGCTTAAATTTTAAGCTACAAATAATTATGAACGTTATTTTTGAATGGCTTTATATGTATATCAAGATATCGGTGTCACGAAGTCATGCCTCAATCGAGAAAGGAAAAAAAAAACCTTTTGGGTCTTGAGCAGCCTAATTCAAAGCGCGAGCATTGTTTATTTGACTTAACCAACAAAATCTGCTTGGTGGTGTAGCGTTCATCAGGGGGACACAAATCATAGCGTTGTACAGTAGAAACATTTTTCTTCGTAGCTTCCAGGCTAGTAGGATGAATTTGTTAATTTTTTTCCAGCAATCCCTAAATAGCTTGACATGTAGTTAGACTAACTCGGTTAATAAAATTCGAATTTGACACTCAACACTCCCCCCCCCTTTTTTTTTGTTTTAACATTATCAAAGTATTATCCATGTTCATTAATTATAGTGCGAAAAAATACCTCTTAAATGTATTTACTTATGTCCATAGTCATAAATATCTTGGATGCTTTAAAACGAAGGTCTTTCAAAGGATGCATTATACACAATGTGATTTCATATTTACATCTGGTGGTAGCTTTTGCAAAGGCTGTGATTTTTATGTTATCACTGATAGTTTTCGAGAAAATACTGGGAAGGTGGAAACGTCGTACACCTCCTGACGGAGAAAATTTTCTTACTTCAGAGGGCGTGGGACATAAAATAACTTCGAATACGTCAAATGAACTACACAAATGTTNGGAGAAAATTTTCTTACTTCAGAGGGCGTGGGACATAAAATAACTTCGAATACGTCAAATGAACTACACAAATGTTTGCAAGCCAACATAGAAATACTAAAGAAGAGTAATCCTAGATAAACTTTTTATTTTCAACTTAATGAGCAACTTTTTGGCAGTATTGGTGTTTTTACATCGCATATCTTGCGTCGCGATAACATATAAAAAATATATGGGGTCAGAAGTAGTTCGGCAGAAATAAATCACTGCTGTTAGGTATTTGCTGTGATAGGTATGTAGCAAATATTTTTTTAATTTTCTCTATTGGCTTTTATAAAATAGCAAAATTGTAACACTATAGCATTAATATGTCATCTTCTACTGTGTATTTTATTTTTTTAAGTCTTGACACATGGTAGTGCGGTCAGTAGCCGGGCGGTGCACGCGCAGGCCAGGAACAAGAACAAGCCGGGATCAGCTGATCGCCGGCGGCCATCTTTGCTCGGCACGCACACGCCAGCGCGGCCAGGCGGCGTTGACCTCCAAGCAAGCCGCGATAGGCCTGCCACCTGGCGGCTTCCCACCTCGGCCGTGACGTCACATCGCGTGCCGGCGCCTCGCCCCCTCCTCGACAGTCATAACAGCCTTAATTACGGCGACCACGAGTTCAAGGTCGCCGGTGACGTCGNGCGCCTCGCCCCCTCCTCGACAGTCATAACAGCCTTAATTACGGCGACCACGAGTTCAAGGTCGCCGGTGACGTCAAGCTCATCTTCATGCCCACGAACTGTGTCGTTCCTACCCACAACTCTTAAACCTCCACTTGTAATTGCCATTCTTATCTTCTGTTCATTGTCTTAGAAATGCCAGTCATTTCAGACAAGATAACTGGATGTCGTATGTTTGTTTAGTACTAGTTCCAATCTCGTTTTGTGTACATAAGCTTAAAAATATTAATCAAAAAACTTATTTTCGCTAGCGTGTATTAAACTAGGCCATGTCTTTAGATAGTGGCGTTTTCAGTGCGTTATTTATAGCGATGCGTGATTTGCAAAAATAGTAGACCCATTCACAAAAGTGACATCTTTGTTTTCTCGTTGAGCTGATTTTAACTCGGCTCGTTTGGAGTTCAAACAGTCCTGCGTTTTTCTACTCCTTTCCTCATAGTCTATGTTATATGTATGCAAGTTCCAACGAATAAACAAAATTTTATTCCAATAGTTTAAAATAATATAATTTCTGCATTGTCTTATGCCAAATTCTCTAATTTCGTGTTTTTAGGAAACGCAAATAGGAGAAAAAAAAAAACGAGCTGAAAGACATTAGCATAAATTTCCTTAAGTTAAAGAAAAAAAAATCTATATCTTTTGGTGTATGGTTGCATAAATACGTTGAAACATTTCACAGCATTTTTATTTCAACGTGAAGTTGCAAAAATGATACAATTGTGTATGAGATGTGATGACTCAAAAAAATGTTATGTTGAACATGGTTTTACTTATTCGAAGGTGCTGGTTGTCAACTTCTGGAGAATTTCTCGTCGAAATTAATAACTCTAATTTGTAGAAACTGTCGACAGGTTTTTGGAATTACTAATAAACATAACTTCGGCCTTATTTATTAGAAAACGGACCAGTCATGTCTTAGCATCCTTTCACTGTGGAGATGAAAATTTACCTGGAAGTGAATTTCGTTGTAGTTAACAAAGTAGCTACAGATTTATAGGTTCTCTAGTTTACATATATACGACTTGTGTTTATATGTTTTGGTAGAAACATGAAACATTATTAGAATAAGGCTGATGCATGTGATAAAACAGTGAATCAGAACGAGACTTGATAGTTCACGTGACGTGTTTTATCATAACCACCACATTTTTAGACTGTTTTGTCTACATAGACTTGCAGAATAATCTAGTAACAGGGCGTCGTGAAGATAATTAAGTTTATTTTTATCTTTAAAGTTTTACGCCTGCTTTTGTCTGAAAATGACTTTGCTACTTCTACACATTCCTTTAGCTTAATATATTTGCTTTGTGTGATAGCCCCTTATTGGTTCTGTGTTTACTTCGGAAAATATGTAGACATGTTCAGCATCAGCATATATATATATATATATGTATATACTGAAGAGCCAAAAAAACTGGTATAGGCGTGCGTATGCAAATAACAGAGGTATGGAACCAATCAGAGTAACGCGATGCGGTCGGCACCAAGATCGGTTACTGCTGCTGCAATGGCAGGTTATCAAGATTTAAGTGAGTTTGAACGTGGTGTTATAGTCGGGGCACGAGAGATGGAATATAGCATCTCCGAGGTAGCGATAACATCTGGATGTTCGCGTACGACCAATTCATGAGTGTACNTATAGCATCTCCGAGGTAGCGATAACATCTGGATGTTCGCGTACGACCAATTCATGAGTGTACCGTGAATATCAGGAATCCGGTAAAACATCAAATCTTCGACATCGCCGCGGTCGGAAAAAGATCGTGAACGAAGCCCTGTTTGCTGCTGACTGCTCTTAGTAATTTGCACTGTCTGCACGTTCCCTTTCTCGAATTGGCGCAGATTGGCTTTGTGGACTGCCGTGAATTGCCTCCTGCATACCTTCAGACATTAGTAGAGTCCATGCCACGTCGTCTTGCAGCACTTCTGCGTGCTAGGCAGGTGTACCAGTTTTTTTGGCTCTTCAGTGTATAATGAGATCGGCTTTCAATGGCTCACTGAATCTGACTGTGCAATGTGCAGAACTTGTTTGAGACAGTTGACCTACGCATAAGTAAGGGCGACAGGTACATTTAGCATCATATATGCTGTTCATGGTAAACTGAGCACTCTTTTGAAAGCTCTGCTTAAGATCTACTTGTATGCGCATTGTGTGTTCTTCCGCCGCATGTACATATAACATTGCCATGAACCTAATCACTTAATTTATGCGTCGGTCAAGTGAAACTGTGAAGTTATTAGAAAAGTAAATATTTTACATATTTACTTACTCTTACACTTAAGCACATTAAAAAAAACCAGAAAGCAAAATAAATTATCTCAGTTAGCGCAAATGTTTACCTTACACTTTCGGTGGAACTACTTTCCGTCCGTCATTACCAACCTCTAATTATTTTACTGTGCTGCTGTTTGGTACTTGCTGACTCATTTGAACCTTTATGCGTGTTTAAGTGAAATCACTGCGACAAGTAATTTTAATACNCTGTTTGGTACTTGCTGACTCATTTGAACCTTTATGCGTGTTTAAGTGAAATCACTGCGACAAGTAATTTTAATAATATGCACAATATGAAATTGTTACTTTAGGACATTTCCCTCTTAAGTCGACCCAATATCTGTTTCTAAACGATGTATGTGTGTGTATGTGTGTGTGTATGTGTGTGTGTATGTGTGTGNCTGTTTGGTACTTGCTGACTCATTTGAACCTTTATGCGTGTTTAAGTGAAATCACTGCGACAAGTAATTTTAATACATATGCACAATATGAAATTGTTACTTTAGGACATTTCCCTCTTAAGTCGACCCAATATCTGTTTCTAAACGATGTATGTGTGTGTATGTGTGTGTGTATGTGTGTTTGTGTGTGTTTGTTTGTGAGTAGTATTTTCTTACGTGCCAGGTATTNTGTGTGTGTATGTGTGTGTGTATGTGTGTTTGTGTGTGTTTGTTTGTGAGTAGTATTTTCTTACGTGCCAGGTATTGTTAAGTAGGACGTACTGTTTTATAAGACTGCGTAAAATTTACATAAAATATGGAGGCAAAGCAGTTGTACGGGATTATAAGGTGGCCACCACCATTGTTTTTATGACTGTGGAAGGTTTTAACACCGGCTTTTTCACATCCAAGAAAACTACATATTTAATCGTCCCAAGTGACGGACGTCCAGTGTCCCAAGTATATCTGGTTGGTCGGGCGTGGCTTTGCGCCAGCAGCGAGGGTCGTGAGCGCGCTTCGCCGCCGGGAGAGACGGAGAAAGTGGCCGAGCAGGAAACAAGACGCAACGGTGTTGGCTCCCGCGACCCCTGACCTCGCGCGCTCCAACCTGCGCTCCCCTCCCCCCGCTCCAGACAGCCCGCGCCGCCTGCTCGCAGTCCTCCACACCACCGCATATCGCCTATTCCGTTTTCTTTTGTTCACCATCAATTTTCCGAAATTTACGTTATTAGCCAATAAAAATTTTTTTTTTTTTTTCGATATCGTTGGTGGCTACTTGATGACGTTATGTAGTATTTAAATCTGTGTAAGGTTTCAGCAGTCCTCCACACCACCGCATATCGCCTATTCACGGTTTATTCACATTTCCTGAATCGAACCTTCAAAAAATCACCTCATGTATGACGTGTTTGGTTGTTTACTAAATATACCGTGTACCACAAGCGTTCTATAGTTTTGCTAACATAAGTACTTTATTTTTGGTTAAATTAATATTTTATTTATAAATTTGTTTTTATTCAAAATAATTATAAATAAAATATGTGAGAAAATAGGTGTGTTGGTAACGTCTAGTAATAAAAAGGTTGGCATGCAAAATATTGAACTGAGTGCGGTGCGTTGTCCCTCTGGTGTAATTCTCCAGATTCAGTTAAGCTTGGTTTGCACGAGGAGGAAGCATATACTGGAAGTAGAACATTAGCAGGGTTTAAGATAAGTGAAGAAGCGTGAATGGATCATATAACCTTCTCGTTGCGGACCCGCGGGAACTTTTTTTAACAGGTAGTTGTGGTGCAGTCTTGCACGGAGCGGGCGCGGGTCTGCGCCCGGATTTGCTCGTCCTTGTCGTCCATGTCGACACTTGGCGACGGACTCGCACCCTCACCGGCACATACATCTGCATGTTTTGTCCATTGGACGAAGTGCAGGTTTTCACACGACACGGGTCGAAGCCGTTTCGTGTGACAAGAGACATGCAGTTTCTGTATGCTCGTGGCGCCGTTTTCCTGCGAGAAAGACTACGCCAAACTTCGCCTTCTCCTCTTTTGTACTGTCAGGGGCGGCTCTTCCTCCTCATTTTCCGTCTCGGCAAACTTCCGTTTGGGCATCTGACACGACGAGGAGGAAAAGTGGAGTGCGATAGCCCGATCTCGTAATACGAGCACATACGTAAGCGATCAGATAAATTTTTTAAAATTTGTTATTATACACAAATAACCATTGACAGGGTTACGCAAACTGTAAAAATACAGCAATAACAGTATGTGGGACACAGCATTCCAAATGTAAGCTTACGTCTTTTGTTCACAATGACGATCGAAATCGATGAGGTGAATTAGAAAAGTAACTTTTAATAAAATACACAAATGTGGGGGAAAAGAATTGAAAAATCACCAACCATGGAAGTTTATAGTTAATAACAATCAGCAATAGAAGCACGAAATATGTATATTATTCTTGTGTCGAGCACCAAAGTTGACTCAAAAAGTCACGAATATGTTGTGTAATTGCTTCGATCTTTCCATAGCTTTGTTGATATCCATTGTTTAAAGTTCGAGTCGTTTGTCGCATGGTTGTGCACAGAGGCTTAAAGATAAAGACGTGATTGTAGTGGCCTCTGAAATATTTTTATATTAGAATTCTGAAATATTCGAGCAAATTTTTGCCGCTTGTGGCACTTGAACCGTCTCACCGCTTTCCTCAGGGTAGCAGTTGGTGCACTAAATGCTATGTGGTTCCCATGAACTGCTCTCCCGTCCCTTTAGCAAATACTAATGAGCCAAACGACTACGTTCTAGAAATGCAGTTTTGGTTTCTCGCTGGTTGCCTGGAGTTCGCGAGACTTTTGTTTTTATTATATCCAGAAACGTTGACTCGCGTTCGGAATCTGGATGAATTAGTAGTACGAAACATTATACTGGATATTCGTCATTGCAGAGGAGCTAATAGAAAACCAGAATAATACGTCGCATGTGCGTACTCGTCTGCGTTGTATTCTCTTTATTATTTTTTGTTGTTGAAGTTTGTGCCGTCGTGTCCACTTGTTGCGTTTTCTTGCTGCTTCCTGACCCAATTTCCTGTTCGGAATCCTCTGTTACACGGCAAGTGTGTGACGTTTCTCTATTACCGCCTCCTTGAATAATTCAGCTGGGGTATTTGCAGTCCAGATTGAAATATTAGCCTTATGGTCTGTCGTTTTTAGAGAGCCATATTCCTGTGTTCACCACGGTTCATGGTGTCAGTGCCCTGTTTGGTGTAAAGTACATGACTCGTGGAAGCAAACCTGTACGGGGGATATGTGGGGTCATGGTGATTTTTGAGTGTAAGAGGTTGGGCAGGGAAAAAA